>NW_023591610.1:0-21383 GCF_014843425.1 Jatropha curcas | reverse complement strand
CTTGAAACCTTGGAGTAAGGATATACCTAACCACATGTGAAACGAAGAGGTTTCGCGTGGGTCCAAGGTATGCATAACTCATTGGGCCATCCCCAAAAGGATTTTAGGATGGTTTGCGGTAACAGGAGACGCTTTTGGGCTTATCCGTCGGGACATAATCAAAGGACCTGCGATTCAGCGCTACTTGCTATCCAGACTCAAAATTTGAAGTGAGAAGAGAAGAAATTCATTTGAAAATTCATTTTTTATTGCAATGGAGAAAAAGATTTCTCAATCGTGCAAATAAATGAACAAATTAAAAATGTTTTAATTTAGTTGTTACAATCAAGTTTTCAAGTTTCTCCTTATCCCGTATTCTTAAAAGAAAGAATACTTGGATTTTTTTTTGTTGGGGTACAAAACTGCAAAAACCAAAGCATTAGTAAATTAATAACCCTTAAAGGAAGGGAGGTTAGTTTACGGCAACAATTTGTAGTCCTCTTCATGCCAAAATGATTACACGATCCCCAGCTGAAAGTCGCCAAAACTGTGACCGCCTCCCCAAACATCATAGCATATGAATGCATATGACAAAGGAACAGAAATGGCACGTGATGTGTTGAGTCGCCACCTTGTTTAATTATTTTAGGGTAAACTAGGAAAAAACCCTTAAGTGACTCCAATCTTAATTTAACCTAATTACTAGATTAATGACCAATGTTAAACATGTCTACGAACTCGAGATGGATCCTGAGGACTATGTCATGCTGATTGAACAACCTATGAATGAATGCTTTGCAGGGTGATTAATGTGATTTAGACCAATGAAATGTGATTTTTGACTTGCCGATACCCCCCCCCCCCCCCCCCCCCCCCCCCCCCCCCCCCCCCCCCCCCCCCCCCCCCCCCCCCCCCCCCCCACCCCCCCCCCCCCCCCCCCCCCCCCCCCCCCTCGCGGTTAAATTCCCAAACGTGCCTACGTACTTCCGTTTGAAATGAAGAATTCAAAGGTCGACGTAGTTCGATAGGCCTTCTTTTGGAAGGGCTTTATATGGTATGCTGTAATGCATGAGTTGTGGTATGCTTTCGTGCATTTTTGTTTTAGGCATTTTGCCAAAGAAATGATTTTTAGCCATTTTTGATGCCAAAAATGTTGATTTTAGTGGCTTTTAGCCAAAAAAGATTGATTAAGGCAATTGTTGCCACAAAAATTGATGCGATTTAGGCGATTGTCGCCTAAATGCTGGATTTTAAGGCTTTTAGCCAAAAGGAGTGATTTAGGCAATTGGATTGCCAAAATGATTGATTTTAGGCGATTGTCGTCAAAATGATTCATTTTAAGGTTTTTAGCCAAAAAAGAGTGATTTAGGCAATTTGATTGCCAAAATGATTGATTGGGCGTTTGTCACCAAAATTGATTGACCTAAGGAATTTATTTGCCAAAAGCAATTGTTTGAAGGCTTTTAGCCAAAAATTGTGATTTAAGCGATTTGTCGCTAAAAGGTGGTTAATCTAATTCATAGGCAATTTGTTCTAGGTATTTTAGGCCAATATTGTTGGATTTAGACTTTAATACCACGATTATTTATTAACCGGGCATTTAGCCTAAATTTATTTGACTGAGCCAATTTGTTTGCCTAATGATGACATGGATGCATTTATGCAGTTGTAGAATTATTAGGAGTAGAAAAGAAGCATCCATGAAGTGCTAAAATCAAATAGGCAGAGTTTAGTTCATGTACCTGATTTAATCGTCGACCGCTTCTTAACTCCAGGTTAAGCTCCTCGTTAAGGGAATTTTAATTTTAAGTGACCAAGTATTTCCACAAAAATAAAATAAAAAAACTAAAAATTTTAAAAAATGCAAGAAAGCAGTAAAGAATTCGCAAAGAGCGTATGGAAGACAGGGGAGAAGGAGCGTCCGTCAACACAGACTGCGTGAGTCAAACAGAAGGCCCGGAGGCTGCATTTATAGGGCAAATCGGATTGTTTCGGCCGCCGGGTCTCGGCCGCCGGGTTTAGGCGGCTGGGCCGCCGGAGCTCAGCGACTCGGGCCGCCGGGTTTAGGCGGCTGGGCCGCCGGATCTCGGCGGCTCGGGCTTCTGGGTTTAGGCGACTAGGCCGCTGGATCTCGGCGGCTCGGCCGCCGAAGCTCGGTGAGTCGGGTCGCCGGGTTGGGGCTGCTTGGCCACCGGAGCTCGGCGGCCAGGCCGCCGGGTCGTCGGGCCGCCGGGTTTGAGGCGGCTAGGCCGCCGGTGAGGGCGGACCGTAGCCGTCGGTGAGGGCGGCCACAGCCGCGGTCGCCGGCGGGATAGCGGGCTACCGCCGCCGTGAAGGGGGGTCGCCGCCGCCGCCAGCGGCGGGCCCACTTTTTTCTAGTTTTACGCTCCGGAGGACTTTTCCGGGAACTCCGTACGTCCAAAAAATATTCCGGGACCAGTTTCGCGATTCCTCGCCGACGGGTCCCGGACGTTTTTAAAGTACCATATTGGCATACTTCCGTGTAAAATTTTCCAAAATGGCCCCTTTACCCGGACGTTTTAAGTACCATATTGGCATACTTCCGGTAAATTTCCAAAATGGCCTCTGGTCCGATCGAACTGTTTGCAGTCCGAGAAAACTGGCTTTTTGAGCCTCAAAAAATTAGGTATTCATAGGCGATTGCAGCCGCTGTCGTCGCCTTTAAGGGCGACCACCACTGTCGCGGCCGGGAAAACTGGCCCCTTTTTTTTTTTTGAGCCTCAAAATTTGAGTACTCACAGCATCCTTTTTTCTTTTCCCTCTTCAAATAAGGGTTTTGAAATATAGAGAGACACAATATTTAAAAACTGTCTGCGTCGCGCCTCTCCACAATCCACTCATTTTCACTGCCACCGCCTTGTGCCTTCTAATTAGTGTCTTTCGATGACTATAAATAACAGGGAAAAACTGCCTCCACATTTCTTTATTGCATCTCAACTAAAAGCATGGTGGTTATAGAATTTTTAATGTCATCAACAATGTTTTTCTTCTTGTTTCCTTTTTTTCTGTTACCTGGAACAACATTTTGAGATTGACTACTGTTAGGGACAACCACAAAACCTTCTTGGTCTTCAGTTAAGCAGTTCAAGTCCAACAGTTGAAAAGTAGTGGATGTATCTTCAGTATGTGTGCCCGAATCTATTGGGATGTCATTAAGATCAAATAAAAATCATTGATTCATAAGGTATAAAAAATTATTGCGCTTATTTTTAGAAACTATATGAATGCAATTACATGTTCTAATTCTAGTTGAAATTTATATGTAGCCATATTGTAGGAATTGAGGAGACTGTTGGTTTAACCAAAAATTTTAGCTCCAAATTTTCGCTAAATTTGGGCACATATTATTGAAAACTGTCAATACGTAATATAGATGTGGGAAAATTAAAATTTCAAATTGTAAAAATCAAATTTGAAAACTTTGAATTCTCAAAATAATTAAAGCATTTCCTTAAATATTCCCTCCATTTCAGGCATTACTTGCAAATAAATGTTCTCTTGGGACTCTCTCTTTGTGAGTTGGCTCCATCAAAACTAAAAAACAATTAATGCAAATTAGGGGTATATTAGGTAAAAAATGGAACAAATATTCAGTTTAGCTACGACCTTAATTCATGTGCATTGTGTGTTTTCTCTAAATAAAGAGAACAGAGAGAGTATTATTTATTTATTTTCCTTTTATTTAGTTCTTATCTACTCATTACTCCAGTGCTTACTCGTCCATTTTATTTTTACTTATTTAAGTTATTGTTTCTTTATTTTCTTTATTATACAAGTTGTTCATGAAACTAGTCTTGCCCAGTTCGTGCTACTGGTTTTATTTTCTTTACTATTTATCTTCCAATCATCTAGTCCTTTGATTTAGTTGTTGGCTCAAGGGTCAAAATTTAATCTCGGGATTTTGATGATTAATACAAAATAAATAAATTTAAATTATATTATTTGTGCTAATATTATTTAAGAATGTAAAGGCAAGGCTTACATTAAGTGTGAGATATTCGAGCCCTAGTGGCTAGGTATTGGAGGACTGTAGGATAGAGATACACATTCATATTGAGACATAATTAATCTTCTCTCTCTCACAAAAAGAATTTTTGAAATTAGATTTTTCAAATTAATTCTTTTATTGTTTTCAAAATATTCTTTAAAATTGAAGATTTAATTACCGAAATAAGGAGATTTTTTTTAAACGATTTTGGTAATAAATTCATACCAATTATCTTTTTTGGAAATTCCTGAAGATCTAACAAGTACTTCAATTTATTTCTCCTTACAAACGAAGAATAGAAATCTTTTTCGGTTGTGTAGTAAGGCATCTTTTCGGAAAAATAATTTTCTAATAATGATGGCGAAAATCTTTTGTTAAGGAAGTGAAATCGTTTGTATTCTCTTACCAAAAGGATTAACGATACTTTGGTAACTAAAGATTTTTCGTATCTTCTAAATAAGGAAAAGGAAATATTCTGATTTCAAATGAAATATTTCACTTTCAAAAGTAAGCAGCTCGAAGCTGCTCTATATAGGAGTGTGTTCACTCTGCTGAACGCGTGAGTAAGAGTTTTCGTTTTAAGAAGCTTTCTCTCATTGACTTCAAATCTTTTATCGTCTCAAAACTTACTTCTTCTACCCCCATTTTTACTTTTCCATCTTTGCACTTTAAATTTTTGATCCTTTAAAGAACAAGATTTTTTTGTAGCTACTTTTTAAAAGGTTCTGTGGGGTGTGCAAACAATTTTCTATCTTATAAAGTGTGTGTTTGCGTGTGTGTGTGTGCATTTCTTTTCTTTTTGTTGTGGAGCTCTATTTAGATTTTGTAAATCTATTGGTAGACAGGCTTTTATTTGAGTGAACACTTTTGGGTGTATAGCTTGAGGTGGGATAAGCTAGTTGGGAGGGGGTGTGAGGGCGAGTTCTCCTTTGTTGTGAAGATTTTAATGTCTTGAATTGAGTTTCTTGGACCTCTGGGCGCAGGAGAAACAGGAGGTTGACGGTGTGAGAGTAGGAGCGTTTGAATCTAAGTGGGATAAAGGATAGTCTGCGTGTTGATCTATGGCGCTGTACTGTTGGTTGTCGGCTTACCGTTGGGTGAAAGAGATACATCGTTGAAGGTGCTTAAGAGCATCTTGGGAGTTATTAGGGCGACGTGTGAGTGCCGAACACTGAAATCACTGTGGTTGATCTTTTATTTCTGAATTATGAGGTTGGGATGAGTGTGTGTTGAGTGTGACGGAGTGTCTGTTACATTTTAGGAAATGCTAAAAGTTTGGAAATGAATTTGATGTCTAAAACTGTAATAAAAGTCTTATCTTTTGCTGAACTTGACCTCTGAAATTTATAGTAGTATACCATGTTCTAAACGGGTTCTCTTTCTATTCCAGATATATTCTCACTGCTAGGGCTTTTCTAATTAATTTTCTTCAAACTGTATGACAGTTCTAAATTACAATAGCTTTCAGTCATAAAAGTAGTTCTGATACTTGATTAAGGCTTGTGAGGCAGTGTGCTAGATTGCGGAGTGTCTTTCACACAGTTTATTGTGTTTCTAAACTTTATGGGAAGTGTCCATCTTCGAATAGCGTTTTCCTTCATAGAAGCAAGTTTCTAATATTTGAATAGATTCGTGTGATGCGCGTTTCTAATCGGGATAGGCAGGTTTTGCACAGGACTTTCTCATCGTCTTTATGAATAGACACGGTGTGAGTGATTTTAATTCCTATTTTTCTCCGAGTTCTTATTTTTCCTTGCTGCACTTAGATTCATCTATTTGTTTTGAATTCTAAAATTATATCTGTTTTTAGGAAATCCAGATTCACCCCCTCTTTGCGGTTGTGCAATACCTATACGGGACCCACCACACTCTGGTATCAGAGTTTGGCTCTTGACTTTACCAGCTTACCGGGCTTAAAAGATAGTTCCCATGGCAACCCCACTTCCTTTACCTTCTTTTAGAAGGACATCTGTTTCTAGCCTTCCTTTGTTCAATGGCTCTAATACCTCTTACTGGAAAACTAGATGGTAATTTCATTGAAATCGTTGGTATAAACTGCTGGGGAATGTTATCACTGGTTCTACGCATTTCCCATGAAGTGTAGGGATGAGTTAGTTAGAAACAGAAGAAGATATAAGATGTTGATTGGTACTGACATTGCTATAATGCAAAGTATTTAATTTCTTCATTGTGCCTTAGATTGCAACAGAATACACAACAACGTTTGTTCTATCAGCATGACAGGACATAAGTTCAACTAGATTGTAGCATCTCGGCTCGGTTCATTCGGGTTAACGGGTGGACCGGGAAGGGATGTTACATGAAATGTTTAGTATGAAAGAAGGAGAGACTATAGCTGAATTAAATTCTAGATTTGCTAATATAGTTAATCCTTAGAGAACTCTTGGGAAGGAAATTTCAGAAGATTAGCTTGTTAAGAAAATCCTTAGAATTTACCTAGAAATTGGGATTTTATAGGAGCAGTTATGAATTACAAAGAGACTCCCGTTACTTATGATTATTTGATAGGAGCTCTTATTTCAGAAGAAATGAAATCTTCTTTGACTGTAGAAGATAAGAGAAAAGACAAGGACTGCTTTGAGGGTAGATTCTAGTGAAGAAGTTCTTCTTTGATCTTGTAGTGATGTTTCGCACTTGTTGCTAAAAGATTTAAAGCGTTCTAGTAGAAAGAGTGGGTCGGCCACAGAAAAAAACGTTTAACAAAAAGAACTTTTCCACCCAAAATGTAACCTTATCTAAGAAAGAACCCTTCTGAATGGGTTTGTTATGAATTGACAACAAACCTCGGACATTCACGTCTAAATTGGCCAAACTGAAAAAGAAGATCAACGAAAGAGAGCTGATAGCAGGCCTTTGTAGGCTGCATGGTATGATTAGACAATTCTATTCTGAAAGCCACAGTGATTTCAAGAAGAAATAAGCTAATTAATCTGGTTTAATGGTATATTGATTCTGACTCCAAAGCGAACTCCAGTACTCTGATTCGAACGACAGAAAGCTGGACATTCATGAACAAATGCAACGCGTTCCATAGGAATGATGAAGCACTCTAAGTATCTCTGAACTTGTTAGAAAATTGATCTTCTAAATACTTACAATAAACCTTGCGAATGAGTTTGAAAAGCTGTTTAGAAGCGAAAAGTTCTAAAGACAGATTTCAGAAAAATTAAAATCGAAAACTAATCATCTAACAGTTGCTTTTTATCAGACTTACATGCACAGATCTCATTACAGAATCAAGATCTTAAAAGTTGTAATAATCGGTTTTCTGAACATCTGACATCTTGAAGAAAATTGTAATCTGAATTCTGAAATGAATCTTGAAAACTGAGATTAGATTCTAAAATCAATTCAGATTGTTTTCTAAAGAGAAGACAATTCTACTATATGCATTTCTAAACTGATCGTGTTATTCTATCAGAAAAAAATGTTGTTTCTTATGTTGTGACTCTTGAATATCAAAGTTTAACAGAAAGGAAATCATAGTACAATTGTTACCTAACCCTCCAGACCAATATGAGTTGGGTACCTAAATCTTACTTATCTTTGAGGTGTGCTAAGCGAGCAGCTGAAACAGAGATGTGGTCATGGACAGCGCATTGCTCTAGGCATAGACTGGTAACAAAAGACGTTCGCCAGATTATAAAAGAAAGGGAGGTACAGTAAGCTTTGGAGACAAGCAAAAGGTAAGAATTGTTGTACTTGGTTGGGGTCGTTTAACTCTTCATAGAGGAGTATGCTTCTTAGACGGATAATTATTATTGTTCGAGTATTAGTTCAGATTGAAGATTAAATGGCGAGTGATCGTTGAACCTTCTCATTGTGAAGTTCAGAACATGCATGTAATAAAACCTTATTCGTTGGAAAAAAAGGTTCTGGAATCTTATACCTAGTAGATCTCCCCTGATAGCATAAACCAGGATGTTTGTTTAAGTTTATCTATTGATAAATTCTAGTTGGTTATGACATAGAAGACTTGGCATCAAGTGCACCTTATTTCTAACTGTCTAGAGAAAGATTTGGTTTCATGGTTTTGCCAAGTTGAAAGGTTTGAAAAGATCCACCATTTGTTATGCTTGTCAAATGAAAAACAAACGCAGAAACATCTTTTCAAATCCAAGGGGCATTCCCGGTTTCTAGCTTCTAGACCTTTAGAATTGCTTAACACACTTTGATTATTTGGCTCCCAACATTACTTCCTTCCTTGTCTGGAGGAAATTTCTTGCATTTGTTATTGTAGATGATTACTCTTAGATCACCTGGCTGACACTTCCCTTATAAATAGGTGAGTACCTATGCGTGTTTGTTCATCTTAGCAAGAGAATACAAATGAGAAGGATACAACATCACTGCAATTAGGAAGTGGATCATGGAAGAGAAGTTTGAAATCAGAAATTTGATTGCTTTCTTACAACGATGAACAGGAATCTTCCATAACTCCTTAGCACCGTAGGAAACCAACCTCAAACAAAATGGATGTGGATCGCAAGATAGAAAACTTCCAAGGATAATGGCAGAACCATGCATAAGTGTATTCTAATCTACCAAAGTATTTCTGGAGAGGGCCGAAGCGAGTTAACATGGCCTGTTATACTTCTTAACAGGCTTTCGCGGTAGATCTAAACTTAAAAAGATCCATATACTATCAAAGGTAGAAAGCCAAAATTATTGGTTATTTATATCTTCGTGTGAGAAATGATTATTCTTAGATAACAAAAATCATCTTGCTAAATTTGATTGCTAATCTTAATGATAAGTATTTTGTTGGGTATTCTAAGTATAACAGTTAAGAGCATATAGAGTATTTATAAAAGACTCTAGTTGTAGGCAGACCTTCTAGCTTATGTTGTGTTTGATGAACTGACTCTATTCTGACATTAAGTAAGTTGATGATTCTGTAAAGTCTAATCTGGAAAGCGGAATGAGCAATCGAACAGCTTAGAAAGCTAGGAAAGCGATCAGAACTCAATAGTCAGGGCTGGACACCAGAAGTTCAAGAACATGAAGATCCAAATAGTGAAAGTCAAATGCCGAAGAAACAGAAACATGGAAGATTTCAATTAAAAAGAAATGCGATTTACATTATCATCCCAGAAGACCTATGGATAATTCCTCAGAAAGTATGAGCTAGAGCTTCAACTTAGAAATTATTTTGGTAAATATTGCCTTTCGTTTCGCATGTTAGAAACCTAAAAATTTAGAGATGCTTCAAATGATGAGTTTGGTTCTTCTATGCGAAGAGCTAATCAATTTTGAGATCAAACCAAGTTGGAACTTGTTTCGTGACCTAAACCTTCTGTTATTGGAACAAATGGGTTAGAATTAGCTTGATGAACATCGTAACTTGTGAGAATAAGCAAGATTAGTGGCTCAAGGCTACACACAAGAGGAAGATCGATTTTGATGAGCCTTTGCCGCCGGTTTGCTTACACTTGAGGCCATTAGAATGCTTTGTGCATTTGCATGTTGTAAAAACTTCACTGTGTACTCAAAATGGATGTTGAAAGTGATTTTCTAAATGGTTTTCTAAATGAAAAGTGTTATGTACGAACACTTCTGGTTTTGCAATTGTTGATAAACCTAATTCTGTTCCACAAACCTTAACTAAAGCTCTTTTATGTTTGAGCAAGATCCTAGAGCTTTGGTATGAAGATTGAGTAAGTTTTCTATTTAGAAAATGTTTTTCAAGAGAAAAGGTTGATTACACACACTGCTTTAGTTAAAATAAGCATCTGACATTCTAGTTGTACAAATATGTTGATGACCATATCTTTGGTTCTAACTAATGATCTTCTCTGTAAGAATTTCCTCTAAGATTATTGCAGGGTGATTTGAAATGAGCTGGATGGAGAATTAATTCTTCCTTGGACCTTTTCAATTCACATATGTGAGAATGGAATTTTCATTAATCAAGAAAACTATTACTAGAAGTTGGTTGAAACGATCAAATGGAAAATGCCAAGGTATGTAGTACAACCATGAGTCCATCGTCAAAATTAGAAAAGTGAAAAAGGCCAGGACCGGTTGGATATTAAGGCCTGCTCTAGAAAGTATGATTGCGTTCTTTACTAATATCTAATGGCAAACACGACCAGACATACATGGTAGACAGGTTTGCTATGTGCTAGATTTCAATCGACTATTCCCAAAAGAATCTCATTTAATTGCATGTAAAAAGAATTTAGATATCTTTGTGGAACTTTCTAATTCTGGGTCCTGTGTATTCTAAAAAATGATTACTATGTCTTGGCTGGGTATATTGATTACTTGCATGTTTGCAGGAAGCAGAAGATAGAAGAAAGCACGTCCTTGATTGTCAATTTCTAGCAGTGATAGCGCACCTTTGTATATGTTCTAGAAGAAAACATCACATCTGTTGTCTAACTGCCGAACAGTGTGATGTTTGCCGCTGGCAAGTGTGCTTTGCAAGTTCGTATGGATCAACAACAGTTGGCAGACTATGACTGAAATTAGACCATGCCATCAAGCTGTACAATATAGTGCATCCATTTTATCCAAAAAGCAGTTCAGCAGTTCTAACAAGCACATAGGACCAGACATTCACTTCATATTGTGATCATGTGACAAATGTCGGACATTAGTAATTGAGTTCCATTCCTACAGAAAGCAATGGCAGATATTCTTTACTAAACCTTTGAGGAAAGAGTCAATTCTGCTCAATTAGAAGAGAACTCGGTATGTTAGTTCTAAACTCGTAACTTTAGAACTCTGTAAGTATGTTCTAAACTGCTTTCTATATTCGAGATTAGAAGACCTATTATGTTCTAATTTTCACTCTGTGTGAAAAAATGATTTTTGTCTAAAACGCAAATCGCCCCGATATGACTTTCTAATGTAATTATCAGAATCCTACTTTAGACTAAATCCAAAAACAGTTATTTTATTATGTGTGTTTTTATTATGTCTTTGTCCTTAGTGCTTTGGCGGTTTTATTCTTTTTAGTTATTTTATTTCTTTTGTCTTATTTGTCGCTTTGAATTCCATTTAAAAACTGTTCTTTATTTTTTCTTTCGCCACTGCCACTTAAGTGTCTTTATTCTCTATTAACTGCTTCGTATTCTCTCTATCGTCTTTTTGTTAACCAAAACCCTAAGCTATTCTGAGTTTCGAAAATTTGCAACAATGGCCGAATCAAGCTCCACCTCTTCATCCAACTCCTTAATTGAATAAGAACTTCAACTCCTGAAAAAGCTTGCGAAGAAGTATGAGCAAAAAGAGTCGAAACAGAAAAAGCAAGAAGAAGAACCAGAGAAAGCAAAAACCGAAACTGCTACTTCAAAGAAAGCAGTTAGGGCACGCGACAAAGGTAAATCTGTCCTTTCTCCATATCCTCTAATGCACTCATATGTGATTGATTGGAAGTTCTTTGGTGGTGATGAGTTTGATTTTAAGGAACACTTTGAGTTCCAAGGCTGGATGAAGTTTATATCACTGAATGAACTGTGTTATGATAACTTAGTTAAAGAGTTCTACGGTTCTCTGAAAATCAGTGGGACAGAGTCGATCTCTGTTAAGCTTCAGGGAGAAACCAAAGCGTTATCTTACGCTGATTTTGGGAAAATTTTTGATGTGCCGAATCCGAATGCTGGGTCTAGGTGACAAAAATTAAGGATTATGTCTACGGCGTTAGCGATTATAAAAAGGAAGATTTTGTGAAGAAGATTGTTGAAGAGGGTTCTGTGAGGACAAACAGCGGGTACAATTAGTAATGCTCTAACCTGATAGACAACATGAAAATGGTTTGTACAAACTCATTGCTGCACTACATTTATCCCAAGAGTGCTTTCACTAACTTATGTGAACCAAGTTTAGAGCTGTGATATAATGTGGCACATATGAGAAGAAACCCGTCAATCTATGTCACATTATTTTTGACAAGTGCCAGAACAACCCTAAAAAGCTGCCCTTACGGTCGTATGATTCTTACCCCAGTGTTTGAGTTTCTTGGATGTCGATTCTGAATTGAGAATGTTGGTCATTCTGTCTAAGTTGGATTAGCGGGTTCTTTGAAAATGAAGGATTAGGAAGGAGTGAGAAGAGAAAGAAAAAAGAAGGAGAAAGCGAGAAGAAAGAGAAGGAGAAAGAAGAAAAGTAAGAAACTCGAAGAAAGTGAAAAGAGAAGTTGGAAAAAACAAAGAAAGAAAAAGTCCAAAGAAGGACAAGGAAAGAAAAGAAGAAATGAAGAAGATAGAAGAAGAGAAAGCAGAAGAGAAAGAAAGAAGATAGAAGAAGAAAATAGAAAGTTAGAAGAAGAAGCAAAAGAAGAGGAAAAAGAAAGAAAAAGAGAAACAGAAAAAGAGAGTGCTGCTGAATAGAAGGCAGAAGAAAAGGAGGACAGAAAAGAAGAAAGAGGCCTGAAAGATGGAAAAAGGGAAGAAAGAGAGGAGGTAGTGATGCTGGAACTGAAAAGCTAGAAATTAGTGGATTGAGGAGAAATCTACTGAGGATAAGACAGAGAAAAAATCTGAGATGCTATCAGCTCAAAGAAGTAGGGAAGTTATGTTGGGAAGGAATAGAAGAAGCGAAGCTCAATAGAAGAGCACAACAAGGAACTTGATGAGGTTAATTACAACATTCCAAATCTGTAATTGAACAAATCAGTCTCTTATCAAGACTTTCGAAAGAATGAAGGACGTAAATGCAAGGAAATTAGCTTACTCTCAAAGTGAAAGAACACCTTACATCCCCTCAGAGAAACCACAGAAAGGTTTAAGCCACACTTGCTTAGCAAGCACAGGACTCATTGGAAGAAGCCTCCACTGTATCCGTCTTTCTAAAAGGCCAGAGGAGTTCTTCTGAGACTGCTCCAGCTCAGAATTTGAGGATTTTCTAAGAGAACTTTAAAACTGATTCTAAGCCTCTCTGATTTGTTTTTTATGTGTTCTGAACAATTATTTGCTTTATCTTTTAGTAGGCATTATATCTTTGGAACTGTTTTATTTTTCTTTATTTTGCTCTATTTTGTCTAACCCTTTTGTATTTGATTGGACAAAAAGGGGATGAGAACGCAGGTATTTTGGTGGTATTCTGAATATTTTCGGTACGTACTTGGTAACCAAAGTACTTTATATTCTGTGTTGGTGGTTTGGTTGTTTATTGCTTTCTATATGGTCCTATTTTGTTGAGCTATATATTCTGTATGATAAGCTGAGTATTTTTTAGAAACTTAAATTCTTAGTCTAACGACTGTTTTGCGGCCAGGTTGGACATTAAGATCTTTTTGTTCTATTTCTAATATCAGTTTCTATTCTTTTGCCTATGACCATATGCTCTGATTATTAGAAACTTAGAATTATCCTGTCTATCTTTGCTTAGTTTCTAATACTTATGCACTTGATTGTTAGAAATTAGGAATATCTTTGCCATTTTTTGCTAGTTCTAAATTCAATTTTCTTAAAAAATGCCTAACCCTAGTTCTAATTTTCACAATTAGTTTTATTGGCATTTATTCAAGGTGGGGCAAAAATACATGTTCTAAAAAATTTTTGCTTCAATTAAAAATCTTTTTGGCATTGATTAAGACTTATATGCATTAAAATTAGGGGAGCAACATGTTTTTATGTTTGCTAAATTTATTGGTTTTGTCATCATCAAAAAGGGGAGATTGTTGGACTCAAGGGAGTCAAAAATTTAATCTCGGATTTTTGATGATTAATTACAAAAAACAAATAAATTTAAATATATTTTTTGGTGCTAATATTATTTTATATAGAATTCTTTCTGAAAGAAATCGTACAAGGCAAGTCCTATATTGAGTTGTGAAGATATTTTCGAAGACCCTAGTGGCCTAGGTATTAGGACACTTTGTAGGATAAGAGAGAATAATTCATATATGAGCAATAAATTAATTTTTTCTCTCTCAACAAAAAATTAATTTTCGGAAATAGGATTTTTCAAAAATAATTCTGTTTATTTTGTTTTTCGAAAAATATTCTTTAAAATCGAAATGATTTAATTACCTAAAACTAAAGAGATTTTATCTCTAAACGGGATTTTGGTTAATAAATCATACCATTTTATCTTTTTTCAGAAATTCCTTTGAAGATCTAAAAGTACTTCAATTATTTTCTTACCTTAAAACAAAGAAAGAATCTTTCGTTTTTAGTAAAGAGCATCTTTTCGAAAAATTATTTTCCCAAATAATGATGCCGAAAATCTTTTTTCGTTTAAAGGAAAAGTTAAAATCGTTTTTACTTTCCTCTTACCAAAAAGGATAAGCATAAACTTTTTTTTGGTTAACTAAGATTTTTCATTATCTCTCTAAAAAATAAGGAAAGAAGATATTCTAATTTCAAAAAATTGAAATATTCACTTTTCCAAAGGCAGAGCTCGAAGGCTCTCTATATAAGGAGTGTTTCACTCTTGGAACGTCGGTGAAGTAAGAGTTTCGTTTTAAGAGCATTCTCTCATTAATCAAATCTTATCTCTCAAAACTTACTCTCCTACCCCCATTTTTCTTTTTTCATCTTTACACTTAACGTTTTTATTCTTTAAAAGAGAAAAGAATTTTTTTTAGCTACTTTTTTGAAAACGGGTTCTGTTGTCTAAACGATTTTTTTTTAATCTTGATAAACTGTTTTTCCTGTTGCTTATATGTGCACGTTTTCTTTATGTCTATTTAATTTTTGTAATCTATAGTAGACAGGCTTTTTATTTTGATTAAACATTTGTGTAATTAGCTTGGGGTGATAAGCTATTTGGGAAAGAGAGTATCAAGCCGACCTTCCCTGCCTGTTGAGATTTAATGTCTTGAATGAGTTTCTGTTTACTCTGCCAAAAACAGAATAGGGTTGAGGTTAACTTAGAACCTTTTGGAAAATCTTTAGTGGGATTAAAGGGTAGATTCTAGGGTTGTTGACTCTATTGCCTTGTACTGTTGGTTGTCTCTACCCTTGAATAAGAGAAATTAACATAGTTTGAGGATCTCAAGATGCGGTCCTTTGGAGAGTGGATGTAGGCGAGTTAGTCCGAACCACTATAAATCACTGTGTTGATATTTTAATTTTCTAAGTTGCTTGATACTGTTTTTATTACACTTCTGTTTACATTTTAGAAATTGCTTTAATAGTTGAAAAATGAATTTGATTGTTCTAAAACGTGTTAAATAAGGTCTTATCTTTTCTGAACGATTAGACTCTGGAATTTCTGATAAAAGTGAATATATCCATGTTTCTAAACAGTTTCTTCTATTCACAGTATATTTCACTGCTTGGGTTTCTAATTAATTTTCTAAAACTTATGGGAGAAGTTCTAATACAATAGCTTTCCATCATAAAGTAGTTCTGATACTTGATTAAGCTTTGTGAAGCAGTTCTAAATTCAATAACTGTCTCTCACACAGTCTTATGTGATTTTTCTAAAACTTTATTTGAGGATGTTCCAATTCAATAGCTTTTCCTTTCATAAAGAAGTTCTAATATTGAATAAGTTAGTGGTTTTTGAAGCAGTTCTAATCGATACGCACTTTTGCACAGACTGTTCTTATCTTTTATGAAATAGAAACATTATATGAAAGGTGATTCTAATCCATATTCTATTCTCACGAGTTCTTTAATTTTTCCGCTGCATTTAATTCTTATATTTTGTTTTTGAAATTCTTTAAAATTTTATTCTGGTTTTTAGAAATCCAATTCACCCCCTCTTTTGGGTTGTGCCATTAACATATACGGGACCCAACATTAGTAATCCAGTTATCTGGGTTCTTTTATTTTATTTTTCATGTTATTCTCTAATTATCTAGTCCTTTTAATACTGTTTATCCTTCCAATTATCTGGTCCTTTATTTTATATTGATGTTCTATTAATTTATTTATGCTATTTATTTTCGTCTAACTTATTTATTTATTTTCTGTTAACTTTTTCTCTTTTACTTTAGTTATTTCATTTAAATTGGTTTTATTTTCATTCTCTTTAATTATTAGTTTTCCGATGTATCTCTATTCCTTTTGATCCTTCCTCCTCCGTGGTATATATATATATATATATATTATATTATAATATAATGATGATAGAAGGTTGCTTTCTGGTCCAGGAAAATTGGAAATGAATTCAACCACTAAAGTATTTAATTCAGTTTAAAAAAATGATTAATTCTCTATATAATAAAAAATTAAAAAAATTAGTTCATAATTTTTTGATCTATTTCTTTTTTTGAATTTTTTTATTCATTTACTTTTTAATTAGATTTATTTTTACTATTTCGTTTTCTTTTTTTATGTCATAATTTCCATTTTTATTGTCAAACATTCATTGATTTGGTTTTTAGTAATAAAAAATATTGGTAATAAAAATCAATAAAATAAAATCTTTATTGGGTCTTTTAAATATGTGACAATGTCCTAAAATTAATAGTTGTAAAAAACCCATAAAAAAGAAAAAAATCTTTATTATAATTATTAAAATATTTTCAGAAATATTAAAATTCTAATAAATTTTTCTTTGGTAATAGAAAAAATTCTTTTTAGTAATAAAAATCAATTAAAATAAATCTTTATTTTAGGTTTCTTTAATATATATCAATTGTCCTAAATTTAAAGGGTAAGAGAAATATAAAAAAAATTTTCATGTTATAATTTATAAGATTTTTTGCAAATATTAAAATTGCTAATGAGTTGATATTTTCCTAATTAAATTAATATTTTCCTTTATCAATAAATTTAGTTAAATTAAATTGAGGATATAAAGGAAAATAAAAATTTCCTATTCAATTAGTCATGCTATTCAAGGAACATTTCTATTTATTATTATTTTTTCAAATCAGATTAAAGAATAATTCTTTGTTTTTTTTCAAACAATCAGAATGAATTTTGTTAACCAATAAAATCCAAAATGCTATGAAGAATTTTTTCTCAATTGACCAAATTTAGTAAGGTTAATTTTGCCAAACTCATATGTTCCCTTTCGTCATTCTCACTTTTTTACTTATTACTATCTATACGTATATATAAATTGTGGGAATAGATTGTAAATAATGATATTTCTGATATCCCCTTAATGAAAATTTGGAAATATATAAAATTAGTTTTTGTTGGGCTCGAGGCGGTCAGTTTTATCTTGAGATTTGAGAATATGCAAAATAAATAAATTTAATATTTCGTATTGTGCTAATATTTATCCAAGAATTTCAAAATATGAAAATTGCTAAAGAACGCAAGTTCTCCTATAAAATTTCAAGATTCTTTGAAGACCATAAAGTATTATCGAATGATTTCTTTTTTTAGTGCTTAGTATTCTTAGGGATATTTTGTAGGATAAAAGGAGGAATATTCTTTTATCAGGTACAAAAATATTTTTGGTTTTTTCTATCACAAAAGGATTTTCAGAAATTACCTTAATAATTAAAAATCAGAAACTTAATCTTTTTTAAGTTTACTTACCTAAATTGAAAAAGATTTTGGCTTAATTATTATTTGGTAAGCAAAATATTTGGAAGAGATTTGCGTTATATTTTTATTTTCAGAAATTTCTTTATAAAAAGGAAAGTCAAATCTCTTCTTTATTCCTACTTTCCCAAAAGAAAAGATTCTTTGACTCAAATATTTTTTGGCAACAAATATATAAAGATTTTCTTCATATCTCTTATTTTTTTTGGAATGTCAAAAATATTTTTTTAACTGAAAGATCATGCTTTTCTTAAACAGGATCTTCATCCCTCTATAAAAGACGTGTGAAAACATGAGTATTTTTTTTTAAGAGTAAGTGTCTTATTTGATCATTATGTTTTAATCTCTCAAAGCTCTCTTCTCAAAAACCCCCTTATTTCTTTTCGTCTTTTTGCTTCAAGAAATATGGTTTTTTAAGAGGGAAAGAAAATTTAATAAGAATATTTTTTGAAGAACAATTCTGCATCTTTTAAATCTGTTTTCTAAAATCTGTTTTCTGTTCTTGCCTATGTTTATATTGCATTTCTCTTTTTCTATATAAGATTCTGTAATCTATTGTAGACTAAGAGGCTTTTTTTAATTGAAAAAAATTTTGTGTAATTAGCTTAAGTGAAAAGCTATGGTTGTAATAGGTTATCTTAGCGACCTTCCTCCTTGTGTGAGATTCTAATTGTCTTGATTGTGAGTTTCTGTTCTCTGCAAAAACAGAAAGGGTTTGAGCGTTGATTAGAACCTTTGGAAAATCTAGTGGGACAAAGGTTAGATCCAGGGTGTGATCTATTTCCTTATAATGTTGGGTTTGTCTCTTACCATTTAGAAAGAGATAACATAGTGGAGGATTCTCAAGATGAGTCTTGGGGAGTGGATGTAGGCGAGTTAGTGCCAGAAACCACTATAAATGCTCTGGTGGTTTATCTTCTTTTATTGTTCTAAAAGTTCTGCTTGATTACTATTTTCATATGTACACAACTGTTAATTTCTTTTTTAGAAATTGCCAAAGTTGGTTAACGAATTTCTGTTCAAACGTGAATAAAGCTTTATTCTTTGTGCGGACATTTAGAACTCAGATTTTCTTATATTGTGATTTATTACCAAGCTACCTAATCTGTCCTTCTATATTAGTGCAATTCACATATGGATTATAATCAGTTTTCTAATCTTGCTTAAAGCTTTGTGAACCAGTTCTAAAAATGCAATAATTATTTTTCATAGAATCTTTTCTAAATTAGCAATAAGCTTTGTAAAGCCAATTCTAAATCAATAGTTGTCTTCTTCACAAGGAGTCTTTCTAAACTTGCTTAAAGGCCATTTGTGAAGTAGTTCTAAATGAAATAAAACTATTCTTTTCATAGTCTTTCTTAAAATTGTTTGAGCTTTTGAATCAGTTCTAAATACAATAGCTGTTCTTCACGGACAGTGTTTCTATTTTTGGCAAAATCCTTTGTAGGTAGTTCTAAATTGATAAAACTAACTCTCACAACGCTTTCTTAATTCTGCTGCCAACAGGAATTTTGATTTTATTTTGAAGTTAAATTTTGTAGAAAACCAGATTCACCCCCTCTTGGGTTGTGCCAGTATTATAAAACGGAACCCACAAATTCTGTTATCAGAGCTCTTGGCTTTTCTTGACTTACCGAAGCTTTGCAGCTTAAGAGAAGAGATCCCATAGCAGCCCCACTTCCTCTTACATCTTAGAAGGTTTAATTTGTTTTCTAGACCACCTTTGTTCAATGGTTTCTAATTACTTATTTACTGGAAAAACGCAAGAATGAAAAATTTTTATAAAATCAGTTGATATTAAATTTGGTAGTTGGTAACATTATCACTTGGTCCTGCGCATCCCTTTTTGAAAACTGCTAGAAAATGTTCGAGAGTTCAAACAAATAGGAAGAAGAATATACCATATGCTGGATTGGAATGACCATTTTCGTATAAATTGCAAAAGCTATCAAGTATTCTTCATTGTTGCATTAGATCCAGAGAATACAACAAAGTATTCTGGATGTAGAGTATGCCATGAAGTCTGGGGGATACTGAACGAAATGTGAAGCAATCCATAATCAATATCTTTTGGAGAGAATATAAATGTTTAGTATGAAAGAAGGAGAGACTATGGATGAATTAAAATCTAAAAGCTATCAATATTTCCTGGTCACTGTGCAATTAGATCAACAAAATACAACTGGAGGTAAGTCTGCTGCCAACGAAAGGTCTTGGGCGATACTTGATCGAGTGAAGGAATCTAGAAGCCAATATCCTGTTGGAGAGAATAATTGAAATGTTTAGTATTGGAAAGAAGGAGAGACTATACCTGAATTAAATTTTAGATCTACAAACATTAATAAGTTAATCCTTGAAAACTTCTTGCAAAGGAAATTTCAGAAGATGAGCTTGTTAAGGAATCCTCTAGAATTCTAGCCTAAAACATACAATTCTATGGGAACTGTAATGAACTATATAGATTTTACTCCAGTTACCTATGGTTATTTGATGGGGTTGCTCTTGTTTTAGGAAGAGATGAAATCTTCTTTGACAATAGAAGATAAGAAAAAGGAAGAACTTGGCTTTGGAAAGTAGTCATCTAGTGAGAAAGTTCTTCTGATTTGACAAGTGATGATGTAGCACTTGTTGCTAAAAAGATTCAAAAATCTATTAAAAAGAGTAAAAAGGCTACATTAAAAAGTTTATTCACCTAAAAAATAGTTCCCAAACTTGCCTAAGAAAGAACCTTTAAAGTGGGTTTGTTATGAGATGCCAACAAGCTCGACCATATTCAAGCCTAACTGTCCTAAGCTTGAAAAAGAAGTCAAAAAGATAGAAAAGCTAAAACAGGCATTATAACTGCTTGGAGTGACTCAGACGATTCTAATTCTGAAGTCCTCAAAGTGGACATAAGGAGGAGATTGCAATATCTGTCTGATGGGCCGACTAGTACGATTATGACTCCAAAGAAATTAGCACTCTGACTTCCAATACAGAAAAGCTAGAAAGTAGTGAAAGCAGATGCCAACAGGCCAAAAGCGTGATGAAAGCAATGTAAGTGTCTTTTGAACTTGATTCTAAAAAGTGATCTTTCGTTAGATACTTATAATATACTTTTGCACTGAATTTGAAAAGCTTGTTATTAAAAAGCATAAAAGTTCTAAAGATAAGATTACAAAAAATTGAAAAATGAATATAATCATTTGAAACTATGTTTTTTATCAAGAAGTACATGCAAAGATCTTATCGTAGGAGATCACAAGATTCTTAAAAAATTGTAGTGATAATTTTCTGAAATCTAAAAACACTTTGACGAAAAATGTAAAAATCTTGAATTTTTGTAGAATTGAATTTTTGAAAACTGAGATTAGAATTTCTAAAGTCAATTCTAATTGTATTTTCTAAAGAAAAGAAAAGTTTCCAGCCTATGATAGGCATGTCAAGAAAAAATTCATGTTTCTTTTAATAAGAAAAATGTGTATTTCTAATGTTGTTGACTTTAGAATATAAAAAAAGCAATTTGAAAAAATCTAATAGGTCTCAACAAAAGAAAAAATCATATAAGTTTGAATACACCTGTCAGCCCACTGAATTCTTCAGGAACCTAATACGGAGTTGCGGTACCTAAATCTGCATCGTTTTGATCTTTTCAGCGTGTGCCTAAAGGAGTGAGCTTGGAAAATAGAGATGTTCGGTACATGGACATGTTTTTCTCTAGGGCATATGGCTTTTGGTGATAGAAAGAAATTCAGCCAGATTAGAAATAGGGAAAAGGGAGTACAGTGAGCTTTGGAGACAAAGCAATAGGGTTTAAAATTGTTGGTATTGGTGTGGTTAGTTCTAATCCTTTCAAAAAAGATGTATGCTTTAGTAGAAGGGATTTACATTTATAATTTGTTAAGGTGCTAGTGTAGATTTGTGATAAAAAATAGAAGAGTGATCTGTGTGAACCCTTCCTTTATTGTGAAAGGTTATCTTCTTCTCTTTTT
>NW_023591609.1:0-13078 GCF_014843425.1 Jatropha curcas | reverse complement strand
CGCTTATGAGGGCTTGGAAAAGATGTTTTTTTGCCTCTTAAGAAGGAACTTTGAAAAGATGTTTTGTCCTCCTTAGAGGACTTAAAAAGATGGTAGGCAAAAAGTCATTTACTGTAGCAAATTTTTATTATTCCGCAGTCCGGGAAAAACTGGCTTTTTTGAGGCCTCAAAATTTGAAGGTATTCACAATAACAAGTTTATTAAGCATCCAAAGTCCTCAAAAACTCACCGCATACAAAAAAAAAAAAAAAGAAAAAAAGGAAAGTAGAAATTCTCCACATAAATTATTTTTTAAACCTGCACCGGGATGTCGAGGACTCGGTATACTGTCAGCAAGGACTGGGAAGGAACAAAATAGCTTTTTTGGCAGCTCACAAAAACTGTGAAAATCAGTGTTGGATAATCATATTGCCCAATTGGTATATGCATACATGCATACACGAATAAATGTTAATGCATTCATACATTGATAGATAAATGCCAATCTAGATATATATATATATATATTATTATATATAATTAATATAACTATGCATTAATTTATGGATTAACTATTTATGTTTGGCATTATTTCGTTGTTATGAACATTGGTTTGGATGAAGTTGGTGCGATGGTTTTAATGTATGCCTTTGTTTGTGTGGAAATTGAATGAAGTGGGTCGTCATTGGGATTATGAACTGGCGGTCTTTCGATGCCGTTTTGGCCCCCATGTATGAGGAGATCGGCACCTCGTGTGCATATGATATATGATATGGATGATTATGAACCAAAGGGTGGACTCCATCATTGGTATACGAAAAGAAAATAGAGTATAAAAAAAATGAAAAAAGGGCTGATGCAAGTGAGGTTTGAGACGCGGTCGACCACGTATGAGATCGTTCCCTAGTGCACACGTGATGGAATGGGGCGGGCCATGTGTGAAGGAATGAGAGGGCGGGCCATGTGTGAGGACGGCTCGTCGGGGGTTTTGATGATGCCACTGACCAATCTCCATTTGATGTGATTATGTGAAGATGTTAATGTTTGTGATTGCTATTGCAATGTCATTTGCATGATTGATTGTATGATTATATAACTAGTTGGATGACTAGATTGAATTAAATATGCATTTTTGTGAGTGTATCGGGTGAGAATGTTATCTTATCCTACTCACTGAGTTTAGATACTCACCCTTGCCTTAATATTTTTTTTTCCAAGTTACAGCTCTCCCAATATCTCGTTGTCCTCTGTCATCAGATGTCTAGAAGATCCTTCGATAAATATTTTGAAATCTTAATTTCTTAGATTGTTCCACAATTACGATAGTCATGTATAATGATTTTAGAAAATTATTGATGTATTAATTATTAAAGTTTCTATTATATAAATATTAATATGGGCCTAGAGAACTTTGAAAATTGATTTACTATTGAATATGAAGATACAGGCCAAGCGAGCCCAAGACTTATAATATTTGACTGTTGATAACATTGGCTTGAGGCCATTTCTGTTAAACAAAAAATTATTTGGTATATTTTTGGCTTACTACAGGCTTTGGTGGCTCTAAGCCTAACTAGGTCCTAGTATCAGTCCGGCCCAAGATAGCGGGTCGTGACAGCTGCAATTTCATCAATCGAAAAAATTGCGCCTCCAATTCGATTTTCCAGCAACTCCATCTCGGTCAGTTGGCTTTAACTTCCTTCGCAGCATTGCTTGATTTCACTCTCTCTCTTCTATTTCTGACTAGTGTAACAATCACAAGGAGCAGTGATCTTGTTTTCGATCAAACGACTCCACCTTCGACTCTCTCTTTCGTTTTCGGCGATATCAGCCCTCCACCGACCAACCACTTCGTCTCCAGCACCTCCTTGTCATCACTCCTCCCTCTTCGATTGCCGCAGCTCGCGATTTAGCAAGAAAAGCAAGAGGCAGCGAACTGCAATATCAAGCTCGTCACCGCCGGCTATTATTAAACCTTCTCTGATTCATTTTACGGCTTGGTGAGCTATATTTGGTTCCTTTTCTACAAATATCTCATTTATTCCATAATTTATTGGAAAACATTTGATGAATTTTGGATGGGAAGAGCTAGATTCTTGTAATGAAGTTAACACGGGTTTAAGTTAAAGAAAGTTTGATTCTATCTATCAATTGATACCATAATTAAAAACTTTATTTAGGATTGTGCAAAATGAGTGTATATGTTGGGTATTAAGTAGAGAACTTTGAATTGCTTGAGTTAGCAACAATCAATCTAGTTAATTTCTTGGATTATAATGTTTGGGATGAGTATGTGAGATTATTAACTAAGTTCTTATAGGGTAATAAGTTAGCCAATGTATCAAGTGTGAAATTTAAGCATGAATCTAAGATTTTTAGATATGGCTGTAATCATTCCAGAATAGTTTATAAATTGTAGTTTGGTATGATATAATGAAGTTGTAGATTTAATTCTCATTAGGAAATTGGTTGGTTCAGGTATAAATATTTATTTATGGGTGATAAACGATTTGATTAGTTCGTTCGCTTGATAAAATTTATTTATATTTATATGTGTATACTAAAGATTTTATTTTATTTATTTGATAATTGGCTAAAGAAGCTAATTATATTGGGGTGAAGTGAGAATGGTTGATAATATTATTTGGACAAGTTGAAAGTTATTTAATTTGTAATTAACGAGGGAAGTTATTCATACATATATGCTTATACATGTACATATATATCTATAAGGATCGATGGATTGTATGATTTATAACATAAGTTAAGTTTATGTAAAATGGTTGCGATAATTCAATGTTGATGTTGAGGTTAAAGGAGGATGGGAACTTGATTTGATTGATTGCACGACGGACGGACTGTGTGGATTGAGTGAATATTTAATGAAATTCTTGATATTTTAAACAGGTGGATAGTCCAATTTTTTAGGGGAGGTGTTGTTGAAATTTCAATAGAATTTAAGCTAGTTACAACAGTAGATAATTTATTAGATTAATTTCTTAATTCTTTTTTTTTAAATTAGTCTTTTGTCTAATTCAACTCATTCCTTTGTATTCTTAAATTCTTTAGATCGTCCGGGCTCATCTATTGCTCCTCCAAATCAAAATTCGAATTAGGGTTTCTTCTTTTCTCTATCATTGTGAGTAATAATAAATAGTGCATATCATTTTCTGCATATACATATCATTTATTTTATAAAGAAAATACATATATATATATATATATAAATGATATGTATATGCCAAAGATAACTTAGTATTTATTTTTTTTATAATTATATTATTATGCTATTATTAATAAATCATTATACTTTTATGTTTGAGTATTAATGATTGATTTAATGCATTATGTTGAATGAATTGTTTGATTATTTGCGCTGTGAAATTATTGTGTCATGTTTGTGTGGAATTGGGATGAAGTGGGTCACCATGAATTTGTGAGGGAAATTAAATTTTGCGGCTGTTGAAATTATGTGTCAGTTTGTGTGGAATTGGGTGAAGTGGGTCACCATGAATTTGTGAGGGCAGTCCTATGATACTAATTATGTTGAATGAATTGTTTGATTATTTGCGCTGTGAAATTATTGTGTCATGTTTGTGTGGAATTGGGATGAAGTGGGTCACCATGAATTTGTGAGGGCAGTCTATGATACTATCGTCATGTATTGGGAGATTGGCGCCCTCATGTGCATCCGATGATATATGATATAGAAAATCACAGGATGGTCTCCTGTTGGCATGAAAAAGAAAAGAGAATACAAAAAAAAAGAGAGGGCTGGTCAAGTGAGGATTAGACCGATCGACCATGTATGGGGATCGGCTACCTGGTGCATATGTTTGAAAGGGCGGATCATCAGGGGTTTTGGTGACGCCACTGATAAATTTCCACTTGTTTGATTATATGAAAGTGAAATTACTTGTGGGTGTTGATGTTGTGCCATATGCTTGACTGGTTGTGTGTTCAATTTAGTATTTTAGGATGCGTTTCTCATGAATTCCTGTGTTATGCATTATTTATTATTATTCACTGAATCGCAAAATTCACTCCTCTCTTAAATAACTTTTTAGGAAGTAAGATTCTCATTAAGTCGGCTAAAGCTTTGCAACCTTCTCCGCAGGGCTGTAAAAAATAAATTTCTAAGTTCTATAATTAATTACAATATGTATTACTTTAGATTTTTGAGATTGGTCAAGGATGTGTGATTACTTGATATATATAAATTAATATGGGCTTACTGTACCTAGAAGTTTGTCTGGCGTATATGGACTGTATGGTTTAGGCTTACTACGGGTCTCTGATTGCCTTAAACTTATCTAGACCCTAGTGCCGGTCCGGCCACGATTTCGAATTTGTGACGGTTATTGATTTGCTAATGTCTGGTTTTGCTGTTTTTTGTAAAATTAATTTATTTATATGAAATTGCATTTTCTTTTTTTTTTTTTCAAAATTTTGATTTTATTAATATAATATTTATTATTGAATGCATGTAGATATAGGTAAATAATTTTTATAATTGTTATTAGTAGAAAAAAAACTTCATCTTAAAGCCATTGAATTTGTTTTGTTTGGACTTTTTATATTTTTTCAGATTAAAACTTCTTTTATGAAAATATAAAATTTGCATTCAGTATTTTTTTTATCATAACTTTGTATTATAAAAATATTAAATCTATATAAGTGTAGATAATTTTTTATAAATTTTAAATTAATTTTCACAAATTTCTCATGAGTTCTTATTTAGCATAAACAAAATTTTTTTGGACGAAGAAAAAAAATTAAAACTAGGCAATATTGAACAATGATACTTTAAGAGTTCTAAAATATATATATATATATTTTCTTATTGTAATTATCACTATATGGTATTATAGCAGAACACAGAGAGAAAATTAAACATTACTTAATAATTTTCTACTTAAGGAATGTATTTAATAATATATAAATAAATAGTAGTTATTTGAAAATTTTTTGATTATGCACTGATAAAGTTCTACAACAACTCATGTTGAGTTTCATTTAAAAAATCGATTTCATAATTTTTAACTGGATCTAGGAATTGAAATACATACTTAGTATATAGAAAAATTATCGTAGAAAAAAAAAAAACTTATAATTGAATAAATTTTTATTTGTTAAAAAGTGTTTGATTTAAATAAATTAAATCAACCTTGTCAATTAATATGGAATAGTTTGTTGAATTACTTTACACTAAATTCCATTTATTTGGTTAATAAATAAAAATTTTAAAAAGTAAAAAAAAGATTATTCCCTATATTCTCCCTTATTTAACAGAAAATACATAAAATGAGTTAAATAAAATATATGTAATATTAACAGTATTATACAATGGGTCAAAGAAATTTTCAAAGGATAAAAATGAAAAAAAAAATGAAGACAAATGGTGAAAGTATTTGTAAAGTCAAATTGTTTGCTTGTTTTATCTAAGAAGGATGAGAAAGTAAAATTTACCATTTCTTTAGTTTTTATAGAAAATGATAGGCGAATTTCATTTTTCGAAGGGAACAAATTGAATAAGAAAAAATTAAAATGGTAGCATATTGCAAATTTTCACAAAATGGTGCAATTGCCTTCACTACAACGTGGCTTCGTCCTTGTCGTTAAGGGTAATGGAGTTTGAATCAAGCTTAAATGAGCCAAATTCATGAAACCGAGTCAAGTTTAAAGAACTAACTAATTGCTTTAATGTATGTTATCCATCAATCCATGAATTTGTATGAACTCACAACTATTCCATTTACTAGATGTATACCTTGGAGGAATGATTGAGAGCCGCTCTTCTCTAACCTTCATGAAGCATTATGATCCAACAATTGAAATCCCTGCTCAGACATATAGTAAACTGAAACCTAATTCTGTTAACCAACTGCAAGGCGCATGTGTTGGCCAACCTGCACATTGTTTGTGCTCGTTAATTTTTTTATTAATTTTTTTCTTATAATAATACTTAAAATATAATAATATTCCTGTTATAATGCTTTTGCTGGAATTAAGAACTTGTGTATAAGTATTTTTCATATCAAATTTTACATTAGGTTCATTAGAAAAAATCATTTGTTTTAGGTTTTTAACTCACCAATCTTTTTCTACTCTTTCATGCAATTCTACAATTACATTGGTTTCTTTCATGCCGCTACTATGAGAATTGCTGACCTCGAAGCCAATTTCGAGTCAGACTTTAGGATTAGTTATAAGTTAATATGCTATTTGTAATAAAGATTCAACTTCTAATAATTAGTTAGTTTTATATGTAATAAAGAATTATCTATGCCTATCTAGCTAGATAATAGATAGTAGATGGTTAGTTGTTTTTCTTTTTTTTTTTTAATAAACTTTGATAGTTTTTGCTTTTTATCATTAACTGCCCGGTTCATTTTTTAAATCGGTTAGCCGGAATTATCTAGAGACGATAATGAGTGCGTGGGCTGAAAAAGAAAAAGGCAACTTGAATTTTAAACTTTATATTTTTCTTGTTGTTTTCTATGCTAATTAGGGAAGATTGCAGTTATCAATATTCTGATCTCTCGCTAACATATATGATGCATATATGTTAAATCACACATGTTAAATATGTGTTGCTTAAATATGTCATTCGTGGACAATCTGGCTATTTTGAAGGTTCTAATGATCCAGCCCTGACTGAAGTTCTAGCTATGGGGGAATATCTTCTGTTTGTTTGCTCTCATCTCCATGGGAATGACACCGCTTCTGATTCTTAAGTTGTGGTTAAAGCTATAAATTCTATTACTATAGACTCTTCTCTTTTTGGTTTGCTTCTGTTAGATTGTAAGCAGCTCCTAAGCTATAGGCCTGTATTCGAATCAAGTGGATCTGGAGGCAAGCTAATACGGGTGCCCCTTCCCTTGCAAGGGCATCTGTTCCCTATGTTCGCCTCTGTATTTAGGATGATGTCTCGGATTGTATTTGGTGAATTTTATCGTATGATTTAATGAAGTTGGATTGTTTCCTTTAAAAAAAAAAAAAAGCTCTATATAGGGTTCCACTTTTAACTAGTATGATTTTCCGATATTGAGCTTTAGTTCTCAAGTAAACTAAGATGAAGCTCAAGAATTAACCATACGTTTGTCAACAAGTTATATTGAGAGTTTGGGATGAAACAAAAAGCTTCAGACTCAATTACAATTGATGGCATATGCTTATTTGCTTTTTTTTTTTTTTTTTTTATACTAAGAAATGTTGCTTAGATATTATTATCATCAAAGAGAAGAACATCATAAATAAACAATGGAGGGATAAGACCTCATTCCACCAAATCATTCCTACAAACAACAACTCTAGCTAACAAATGAACACATTGGTTCGGTAATTTTTGAACAAATACAAAAGATAAATCATCTACTAGAATTTTGCAATCTTGGATAAAAGCACCAAAATAATATTAATATGAACAAATTGGTCCAAAGCATTAACCACCACTAAACAATCTGTTTCAACAATCACCGATTCCAACCGACCCATAAATTTCAACAAACTCAGCACCTCCTTATGCCCCATAACTCAGCCATCACTGAGCTGGAAAAGTACATACTCGACACCATATGACCTCCCAAACACCAACCACCACTATCTCTCATAATCCAAACAACACCAGCCTGCTTTGTGGTCGAATTCCAAGCAGCGTCCATATTAACTTTCACAAAACCAACAATAGGCTGACACCACCTAACTTGAGGAATCACGAGCGACTTTTGTTGAATAAACTTTAATATAACCCAGATCTATTGTTCATAGAATTTGTTTGACAAGAATATACAATAGTCAGAAGCGTACCTTGATCCATAACGGCAGATCTATGTTATAGGTTACCTCGTTGGGACAATTCGATTCTCACCGTAACAGCAGATCTACGTTTCTCCCCTTGATCCATAACGGCAGATCTATGTTATAGGTTACCTCGTTGGGACAATTCGATTCTCACCGTAACAGCAGATCTACGTTTCTTCACTTTGGCCTTTTGTCCGTAAGTCCTCTTTTAATGGTCAGAGAATAATCAACAGCTGCGGGAGTTTCTTTTATGAGCTCTCTCAAACAAACTATCTCCGTATGTGTTTTAGGGAGCCGTTACACTCTCTTGTTCTGTGTTAACCCTAATCTGTTGATTCCTTTATCTTTTATAAGGTAGAGGAAGGGTATTAAAACCCTAACTGGCTCTTATCCATTACGCCCAATAACCATAATCTTGGGCCACCTTAATTAGAACCAGCCCTTTAATCACATGGGCCACATACAGATTATTAAAATAATCTAACAATCTCCCACTTCTCCCCAACTTGAGTCTATCATGTTTACCTTAATTTGAATTAAGATGATCGGATTATGGTGGTCTAAGTAATCTTGAACGACATGATTCCTTCGCATATATCACAGACCACGTCAATTCATAAAACTTAGTGAGAAACTAATTTCCAACAATCAATACATTGTTACAATCAACACTGTTATTATTATCTCACTCAAAACTATTATTGTATACATCTAAATAATGTGGATAACACATAAATAAGCAAAAACACATCTTTAATTTGAATCCCAAATGTCACAATAAACTATGAGCAAACAACCATATGATATATATATATACAAGTTTTAAACATTATAACTAAGAATGACTTAATCTAATAATGCTCATCCTCATCAACATGGCTAGTGAAGATTTTTGGGCGGTAAGCCTTCTAGTTTCAGCGATTCGCCTATCATCCAGATCAGTATCGATATGCTCAATTGACAGAATCTTTATGTTTTGGCACTTCTTCTTTTCACAGATAGGTTACTTAGATCCATGTGCTTTGCACCCTTAGAGTAACCTATCAATTCTTTAAAAAGAAGACAGCTATGAAATTATCACAGTAAATTCTCAACGGTCCTAGCTTATACTGTCGACAATGGCCTAGACCTGAGACAAAGTTCCGCAACACAATGCCATGAACAGTTGGCCTCAAAGCATGCCACAAATTCAGCCTCCATGTGGAAGTAGCAATGACAGATTGCTTTCCCTTTTCCATGATACTCTCCTTCAAGCTAGAAGAAACAAGTAGCAAATGTAGACTTTCTCGAATCTTACACAACCGGCATAGTTTCTGAATCCGATATCCTACGCAGTTCTAGATGGCTGGACTTTCTATAGTGAGTAATACTGCAATCTTAAGTGCTTGTAAATACCTAAGTACTATTCTTGCAGCTTTTCCAATGGTCCATCCCGGGAATTACTTTGATATCGCCCTGACACTTCCTACGGGGCGAAACTTATATCTGGGTCGAGTACATGTCTGAACATACAATTAAGCTCCCAACACTGACGCAATATGGAATGAAAATCATCTTTATGTTCCAAACATTTTTAGGACATTGCATTTCGCTGAACGCTATATCCTTTCTGAATTGGGAACTATTCCTGCAGGAGTATTTTTTCCATTCTGAATCTCTCCAATACCTTATCAATGTAAGCTCTTTGGAGAGAATCCTACAGTCCTTGTGATCTATTCACGAAAATATTTCTATTCCCAATCACAAAGGATGCCTCTCCCATATCTTTCATTTTCAAAAGTTCTTAGAGAGAAAACCCTTGTACAATGATGCAACAACCAAGCATCCATTCGCAAGCAAGAAAGAATGCATCAACATAATAGGAAACTAACATAATGAGCTTGCTCCACTGACCTTCCATATAAATACTTCGAAAAAGTGTTTCTATAAAAATCATATGAAGTGATGGTATTATTGAACTTAGATACCTTGACGGGAAGCTTTGCTTTCAGTCTACTATAATTGCTTCTTTAACTTACACACCAAGGTTTTTTCCCTTCTGTGACGCACAAACCCCTCTGGTTTTGGTCCATATATACTTTCCCCCTAAGTCACCATTTAAAGAAGGCGTCTTTACATCATTTGGTGAAAGCTGCTTAGATCATAATGATGCCACCAAGGCCAAAAATAATTCTTAAGAGTCCCTTTTTGGAAAACTGGAGAAAAGGTCTCTTTAAAAGGTCTCTTTATAATCAATGCCATCCTTCTGAGTGTAACCTTTAGCAACAAGTCTGGCCTTATATCTTTCAATGTTGCCCTTAGAGTCCTGTTTAGTCTTAAAAACCCATTTATAACCAACTTGTTTTGACCCCTCAGGCAACTCGACTAAACCCCAGATTTGATTGTCACTCGTTGATTGCATTTCTTCCTTTATGGCATTAAACCACTTTTCAGAATTATCACATTCCATGACTTTCTGGAAAGAGACTGGATCCTTATCGATGCCCAATTCACATTCATGCTCAAGTGAGTGAGTAAACCACATAATCACTAGAAATAGCTGGCCTTCTTTGCCTTTGTGACCTCCGTAATGCTATTTCTTATGAAACCACTTGATTATTTGTGAATTGTTCATTATTTGCTGGTTCATCATTTATATTGTCATTTTGTGGGTTCGGAATGTTGTTTTGTTGTTGAACCATGTTGTTAAATCGTGAAACAACAAGTGGAACAACAATCGAAGAAGAGACATTAGGAAAATCCATCTGAGTTGGATTTTCAATTTGAATCTCTTGCACATTCACTTTTGCGTGGTTCACTGCTCCCACTAATTTGGCCATCCCACTAATTTGGGCCGATTTTCAAAAATCGAGCCATTACAGACTTAACAATTCTTCGTACTATGGTTAGGAATAGATAAATCTGTACCTTTTGACTTTTCAGGATATCCTATGAAAATCCACTAACCGTTCTATAGCCCATCAAGCTTCTTCATGTGGATTATAATATCGCTTACTTCCGCTGGGCAACCCCAAAACATGAAGATGCCTTCAGACTAGGTTTATTCCCATCCACAAATTCATAAGGGTCCTTAGGAACTGCCTTACAGGAACGCTATTTGTGAATACCGCAAATTTGAGGGCTCAAAAGAGCCCAATTTTTTCAGTTTTTTTCCAGATTGCAAACAGTTATGCGGTCGGGCTGTGAAGGCCATTCGGAAAGTTTGTTCACCAGAACTATGCCAATATGGTACTTGAAATGCCCGGAAAATTATGAGGATCGCGGAACTAGTCCCCGAATATTTTTTGGAGGTCCGGAACTCCCGAAGAAGCCTCCGGAACGAGAAAAACGAAATGAAAAATTAGCAAACCTGCCGGCCCCGGCGGATCGGGCCGCCGTCCACGACGGCTCCGGCGGCTCAGGCCGCCGGAATCTGGTGACCCAGGCCGCTGGCCTCCGGCGGCCCAGGCCACCAAGCTCGGCGGCCCAGGCCACCGAGCCCAGCGACTCTGGCCGCCGAAACAGTCCGTTTTTGCTTATAAATAGTGGCCCCGGCACTCATTTCAAGTTGGGCCGCCGAAGCCCAGCGGCCCAGGCCGCCGAGCCCAGCGGCCCAGGCTGCCGAGCCTAGCGGCCCAGGCCGCCGAACCCAGTGGCTCTGGCCGCCGAAACAGTCCGTTTTTGCCTATAAATAGTGGCCCCGGCACTCATTTCAAGGCACTCAGTCTGTGTTGACGGACGCTCCGTTGACGGACCGCTCCTCCTCCCTAACGCTCCTTGCGATTCTTTTAAACTGCTTTTTCCTGCATTTTAAGTTTATGTAATTGCTTTCCTGCTTTGTTAAGTGGTCACTAAATTTGAATTAATTAATATCCCTTAACGAGGAGCTTAACCTGGAGTTTAAGAAAGTGGCCGTCGATTAAATCAGGGTACTGAACTAAACTCTGGCCTATTTAATTTAAGCACTTCATGGCATGTTTCGCTCTTGCTACTCCTCCTAAATTCTACCAACTGCATAAAAAATACAACTGCATAAATGCATTCACGTCATCATTAGGCAAATAAACTGTCTCAATTAAATAATTTTAGGCTACATGCCCGGTTAATTAATAATCGTGGTATTAAAGCCTAAATCCGACAATATTGGCTAAAACCTAGTTAATCAATAGTTATGGTGATCGCCTTTATTTCAAACAATTCGGCTTAAGTCCAATTAATCAATAATTGTGGCTAAATAGCCTTAATCAAACACGTTTTTCTTGGCAATAAATTGCCTACATTGCAAATCAATTGATCTCTTTTGGCAAACAAATTGCCTATAAGTAGATTAATCTTTTTTTGCGACAATCGCTTAATCAATTCTTTGGCAAAGCCTTAAAATTAATCAAACTTGTTTGGCTAAAAGCCTCGGAATATTATAATTTTGGGCGACCAATCGCTAAAGATAATCATCTTTTTTTGGCAAACATCAATTGCTAAATTCAACCTTTTTTAACTAAAGCCATTCAAATTAATCAATCTTTTTGGCTAAAAGCTTAAAATTAGCATTTTTGGCGTCAAACTGCCAATCAAATCAATTTTCTGGCAACAAATTGCTAAAATCATTCTTTTTGGCTAGAAAGCCTTAAATCAACACTTTGGCATCAAATGCCTAAAATCAAATCAATCAATACTTTGTAAAAATGCCTAAACAAAAATGGCACGAAGATACACAACAACTCATTCGCATTAAGAATACCATTCAAGCCCTTTTAAAAAGGCCTATCGAACTACGTTGACTTTGATCTTCCATTCAAAACAGAAGTACGTAGGCACGTTCGGGGGATTTAACCCACGAGCGGCGAGTCGAGGAAGGATCATCATAAACATTTATTCATCGGTCACAATTACATCATCTTTTCCTTGCAGAAGCATGCCAGTTCATAGGGTTAGTTCATCAGCATGACATAGTCTCACGGATCCACGCTCCGGGTTCGTAGACATAGCCTTAAACATTGGATGATTAATCTAATAATTAAGGTTAATTAAAATTGGAGTCACTTAGGGTTTTTTTTTCCTAAGTTTAAACCCTAAAATAATTAAAACAAGGTGCGACTCATCATTCACTGTGCAATTTGCCCTAGTCATATGTGCATCATACTGCGCTTAACATTTGGGAGAGGGTTTCATGCAGTTGCGACTCTGCTGAGGGGAGGATAGAATTTATCAGAATGTGCAGATTGGTGAAGCGGCCAGGTAGGAGGGAAGTGGTGACACTAACTCGTTTGCGCTCGATCGAACGGAGGCGCGATAGGTGGTAGCTATCGGTTGCTGGGCC
>NW_023591608.1:0-18519 GCF_014843425.1 Jatropha curcas | reverse complement strand
GAAGAGAATATGAATGTTTAAGTATGAAGGACGGTGAAACTATTGCAGAGGTTAAATTCCTAGATTTTACTAATATAGTTAATGCTTTGGAGAACTCTCGGAAAAGGAATTTCAGAAGATTTACAAAGAGACTCCCGTCACTTAATGATTATCTTATAGGAGCTTCTTGTTTCCAGAAGAAATGAAATCTTCTTTCACTGTAAAAGATAAGAAAAAAGAAAGGACTGGCTTTTGAAAGTAGTTTCTAGGAAGAAATGTCTTCCGATCTTGATAGGATGATTTAGCACTTGTGCTAAAGATTTTTAAAAAGTTTTCTATAGAAAAAGAGGAAAGGCCACAGAAAAGTTTATCAAAAAGAATTTTTCCCACCTAAAAATAACAACCTTGCCTAAGAAAGAACCTTTTGAAGTGGTTTGTTTATGAAATTGCCAACAAACCCGGACGATTCAAACCAATTATCCTAGATTGAAAAAGAAGTCAACAAAAGAAAAGCCTGAAACAGGCATTCATAGCTGCTTGGAGTGATTCAAATTAATTCTAATTCCTGAAAAGCCAAAGTGATCAGAAGAAAATTAGCTAAATATTTGTCTAATGGCTACTATTGATTCGACTCCAAAAAGAAAATCAACACTCTGACTTCACACAGAAAACTGAAGAATCAATGAAACAGATGCAACGGTCCAGAAGTAACATGAAGAAAGCACTGGTAAGTATTTCTGAACCTGAATTAGAAAAATGAATCTTCTAAATAGCTTACAATAATCTTTTTCAATGAATTTGAAAAGCTCGTTAGAAGCAATAAAAGTTCTAAAAGAAAGAATTTTAGAAAAAATTAAAATCTGAAGTAAAATCAAATTAAAATCATGTTTTTATCAAGAAGTTTACATGCAAAGATCTTATCACAAGATCAAAGATTTCTTAAAAAATTGTAAATAATAGTATTTTCTGAAAATCTGACACATCTGAAGAAAAATGTAAAAATCTGAAATTCTGAAAATGAATCTTTTTAAAAAACTGAAGATTAAAATTCTAAAAAATCAATTTCAGAATCTTTCTAAAGAAAAGACAGTTCTGGCTTGATAGCATTCTAAACTAATCATGTTTCTAATAAGAAAATGTTGTTCATAATGTTATGATTTTAAGAACATCAAAAGTTTCAAACAAAAGAAAAATACGGCTAAATGCAACCTGTTTACCACTAACCCTCCAGAACCCAATATGAGTTGGGTACCTAAATCTGTTGATCTTTCAGGTGTGCAAAGGAGTGAGCTGAAAAACAAAAATGTGGTACATAGACATTGCTTTGCTCCTAAGGCATATGACTGGTGCTAAAAGAAAGTTCGCCAGATTAGAAAAGAAAAAGGGAGGTACCAGTAAAGCTTTGGAAGACAAAAGCAAAAAGGTAAAATCGTTGTAACCGGTGTGGTTAGGTACAATCCTTCAATAAAGAAGATGATGCTTAGTAGAAGGATACATTATAACTTGTTAAGTGGTAGTCAGATTTGTGAATAAAAAAGAAGATTGATTTTTGAACCTTCTCATTGTGAAGTTTCTAAACATGCATGATAATGAAACTTAATTTGTTGGATAAAAGGTTTGGGAAATATATACCTAGTAGATCTCTCTGATATGCATAACTAGGATATATGTTTAGTTTCTGTTGATAATCCAAATTGGTTATGGCATAGAAAGACTTGGACATGCAAAGCATACACCTTATTTCCTAAACTGTCTAAGAAAGATTTAGTTCGAGGTTTGCCAAAAGTTTGAAATTTGAAAAAGAATACATTTTGTGATGCTTGTCAAATGGGCAAACAAACCAGAACATCTTTTAAATCCAAGGCCATGGTTTCTACTTCGAACCTTTAAAGAATTGCTAACATCTTGATTTATTAAGGTCCAATTACCCTTCTAGTCTTGGAAGGAAATTCCCTATGGCATCTTGGTTATTGTAGATGATTACTCTAGATTCACCTCGAACTCTTCTTTAGAAATAAGGATGAGTTCATATGACACGTTGTTCAATCTTTTGCAAGAGAATACAAAAATGAAAAAGGATACATACATATTTGCAATTAAAGTGATCATGGAGGAGAATTTGAAAATCAAGAAATTTGATGCTTTTTTGCAAACGAGCAGGAATCTTCCCATAACTTCTCAGCACCTAGAACACCTCAACAAAATGGAGTAGTGGAACGCAAGAAATAAGAACACTTCAAAGAAATGGCCAGAACCTGCTAGTGATCTACTACCAAAGATTTTTGGGCAGAAGCCGTTAATATGCCTGTTATATTCTAAACAGGGCTTGGTAAAGATCTAAACTTAAAAAAAGACTCCAATATGAGTTAACAAAGGTAGAAAAACAAATATGGTTATTTTCACAATTTTTGGGTGTAAATGTTTTTATTATAGATAACAAGAAAAATCATCTTGGTAAATTTGAAGCTAAATCTTATGAAGGTAATTTTTCTGGGAATATTCTAGTAATAGTAAAAGCCATAATAGAGTGTTCAATAAAAAAGACTCTGGTCATAGAAGAAATCTATTCAATCGTGTGTTTGGAATGAAATCTGGAACTCTACATATAGTAATTTTAAGAGGGGGGGGGGGGGGGGTGATTGATGTTGTAGATTCAATCAAGAAAAGTAGAATTGAACAACCAGAACAACTAGAACAGCCAGAAGAAGAGCAAGACTATTGAATAATCAGACTGGAACCAGAAGTTGAACATGAAGATCAGACACAACTGAAAGTCAAAATGCAAAGAAAACAGATGTTGAAGATTCTCAATTAACCAAAAGAATGGCGATTTCATAAGTAGTCATCCCCAGAAGACATATGGATAATCCTCAGAAAGGATGATGACTACAGCTCAATATAAAGATATTTTTTGGTAATATTGCTTTCGTTCCTCAATTAGAACCTAAAAATTTTAGAAAATTGATAAAAGGTGGGATTCTTGCTAATGCAAGAAAGAGGCCAATCAATTTGCCGATAGAAAAACCAAAGTTTAGAAAATTGGTTCCTAGACCTAAAAATCATTCTGTTTATTAGAAACAAATGGGTTTGTTTAGAAATAAGCTTGATGAATAAGGTAATGTTGTGAGAAAATAAAAGCAAGATAAGTGGCTCAAGGGTACAACCAAGAGGAAGGCCCATCGATTTTTGATGAGACAGTTTGCCCCGGTTCTAGACTGGGCCAATTAGAAAATGCTTTTGTGCATTGTAGGCTTTAAAAAACTTCATGTTGTATCAAAATGGATGTAAAAAGTGCTTTTCTAAATGGTTTTCTAAATGAAGACGTGTATGTAGAAACAAACCTCCTGGTTTTGAAATTTTTGAATAAAACTAATCATGTTTATAAAACTTACTAAAGGCTCTTTATGGTTTGAAGCAAGCTCTAGAGCTTGGTATGAAAGATTAAAGTAATTCTATAGAAAAATGATTTTTCAAGAGATACAACACTATTTAATCAAAAATAAGCACATGACATTCAGTTGGTAAAATTTATGTTGATGACGTAATCTTTGGATCTAACTAATAATCTCCTTGTAAGGAATTTTCTAAGAAATTTTATGCAGGGTGAGTTCAAAATGTGTATGATGGGAGATTAAACTTCTTCCCTTGGACTTCAAATAAACAATGTGAAATGGAATTTTCAAAATCAAGATAAATATACTAGAAGAATTGTTGAAACGATTCAAAATGGAAAATGCCAAGGTATGTAGTACAACCAATGAGTCCATCCTCAAAATTAGAAAAAGATGAAAAAGTAAGGATGTGATATCAAATTAGTTTAGAAAAGTATATTGGTTCTTTAACTATATCTAATGGCAGCAGACCCAGACATACACCTTTAGTGTTTGTTCTATAGTGCAAGATTTCAAATCGTGTCCCAAAGGAATCTATTTAATTATTGTAAAAAGAATTTTAAGATATTTTGTGAACTTTCTAATCTGGGTCTGTGGTATTCTAAAGGAGAAAAATACATTGTATCTTGTTTGGGTATAAAGTGGATTCTGATTTTGTAGGGAGTTAGAATAGATAGAAAAAGTATGTCTGGAACTTGCCAGTTTCCTAGGTAGCGCCTTGTATCATGGGGTTTAGCAAAGAAACAAACATCTGTTGCTCCTTTCTACTGCAGAATAGAATATGTTGCTACTGGAAGCTGTTGTTGCACAAGTTTTTATGGATCAAAACAGTTGGCAAAAACTATGGACTGAAATTAGAAACAGTGCCAATAAAGTGTGACAAAACATAAGCACCAATCAATTTTATCTAAAAATCACAGTTCAGCATTCTAGAACAAGCACATAGAACTCGACATCAACTCATACGTGATCATGTACAGAAAGGCGACATAGTGATTGAGTTTCAATTCTACAGAAAAGCAATTAGGCAGATATCTTTACTAAACCTTTGAATGAAAAGTCAATTCTGCTTTAATTAGAAAAGAGAACACTAAGGTAATTTGTTAGTGTCTAAACTCTTAATTTATTAGAACTCTGTTAAGATATGTTCTAAACCTGCTTTCTATATTCAAAAGTGAAAAGACCTGCTATTTTTCTTAATATTTTATTCTGTACAATGTGGTGAAAAATGTTTTTTGTCTAAAAAGAAAATGCGTTATCTTGAATGTGACTTTTCTAATGTCATTATCAGGAATCTTGCTTAGACAAAATTCAAAAACAGTCAATTTATTGTGTGGTGTTTGTTTATTATATTTTGTGTCTTTATCTATTTAAGTTTTGCGGTTTTTTTTTTTATTTTATTTGTCGATTTGGATTTCTCTAAAAACTGTCTTTTATTTTCGTTTTGTTATTTTCTTTCCTAAAATCTATTTCGCTACTTTAAACGTTCCTGTCTCTTCTATTAAACTGCTCTATATTTTTTTCTCTTCGCTCTCTTGCTAAATGAAACCCTAAGTTGTTTCTTTGCGTCAACCTTAACAATGGGCCGAATCAAGCTTCACCTCTTCGTCCAAACTCTCTAACTGAATAAGAAACTCCAACTCCTAAAAAGGCATCAAAAAGAAATATGAGTAAAGAGAGTCAAAACAGAAAAAGTCAGTTGAAGAAATCGAAGGAAGAAAAAGCAGAAACTGGCAACTTCCAAAGAAACAAGTAAACTAAGGCTCGTTGACAAAGATAAATCGGTCTTTCACCATATCCTCTCATGCGTTCTTATGTCATTAATGGAAATTTTTCGGCGAATGCTGAGTTTAAACTTAAGGAAACTCTTTTTGAGCTTCAAGGTTGGATGGATTTTCTGTCATTAAACAGATTATGTTATGAGATTTAGTCAAAGAGTTTTTATGTTTCTCTTAAAGGTTAGTAGAAAACAGAGTCGATTTTTAATAAAACTTGAGGGTGAAATCAAAAGCGTTCTCTTTACGCTGACTTGAGCAATTTTTATTTGCCAAATACTGGTCCAGGGTAATGAAGATTAAAGGATATCTCTAGGGTTTTAGTGAGTACAAAAAAGGAAGAATTTTTTTGTGAAAGAAAATTGTTAAAAGAGGTTTCTGCTGCAATAAACAGGGCATTATTGAAATGCTCAAATTTGGACGGATAGTAATGAAATGGCTATACAACTGATTTGTGCATTATATTGTCCCAAAATGCTTCACTTAAATAATGTGAATCAGGTTGAACTGTGCATTATGTGGCAATAGTTGAGAAGAACCCTTCAACCTGTGTCATACCATCTTTGACAAAATGCCAGAATAACCCTAAGAAACTGCCCTATGGATGTACTTTTACACCTAGTGTTTTGAATTTTAAATGTTGATTTAAATGAAAGTGATGGTTGCAATGTTTTCAAAGCTAGACAGTGGGTCGTTAAAAAAGAAAGAATGAAGAAGGAGAAGAAAGAAAAGGAAAAAAAGGAGAGAAAGAAAAGAAAGAAAAAGATGAAGCTGAAGAAAGAAAAGAAGAAAAAGAAGAGGCTGAGAAAAAAGAAAAAGAAGAAGAGAGAAGAAAAAGGAAAAGCTAATTGGGAGAAACGAGAAGGAAGAAAAGAAGAGAAAAAATGATAGAAGAGGAGAAAGAAAAGAAATTAGAAGAGGAAAGAAGGAAGAGACCAGAAAAATAGAAAATAGCTGAGAAGGAAGCAGAAATCAAGAAAAGGGGAAGAACAGAAGAGAAAAAAGCGAGTCTGAAAAGGTAGAAAGGAAAGAAAATAGAAGAAAACAGTGATGCTGAAAACAGAAAAACTGGAATTGAGTGATGAAGACAGGTCAATTGAGGTCAAAATTGAAAAAAGAATCTGAGTTTTTATCAGCTTCAAAGGAGTAAGAGAAGCTATGCTAGGAAAATGGAAAAAGAGTTATAGAAGAGTACAATAAGGAAGCTTGAGAGGCAATAAAACATTGCAAGACTGTGATTGACCATAATCAAGTCTCTCATCGAAGTCCTTGGAAAGAATGAAAGATGTTAATGAAGGAAGCTAGCTACTCTGAAAAGTTAAGGGAACACCCTAACAACTCTTGCCTCAGAGAAAACCAAAAGAAAGTAAAGCAACACTGTGGGTAAAAACAATAAGGCTTCATGGAAGAAAACCTCCATTGCACCCTTCTTCTAAAACGACCAAGAAAGCTCTACTTGAAAACCACTTCTGCCTAAAATCTAAGAAGGTGTTCCTAAGAGACTTAGAACTGACCCCAGCTCTCTGATTTTGTGTTGTGAATAATATTTTTGCTTTATCTTTATAGGTTATATCGTTTGAAATTCTGTTTAATTTTTTAATTATGCTCTGATCTTTACTACCCTTTTGTATGAATGAACCCAAAAAGGGGGAGAACATCAGGAAATATTTGAATGGTTAAGTATGCACTCTGCTAATAATGTGGTAACTTTAGTACTTACAGTCTCATTGCTTATTAATTTTTCTAGTCTGTGTTATTTCTATTCTATTTTATGAGTCTATATGTTTTACATGATGAACTGAATTGAATTAGTCCTTTTAGAACTTAGATGTTATTCCCTAACGTATAAACTCTACAGGTTAGATTTTAAGATTTTTGTTCTATTTCTAAATATAGTTTGTTCTATTCTATTCTTATGCTTTGGACCATATGCCCTCTGATTACTTAGAATTTAGCATATCTTTGTCGTTTTTTTGCTAGTTCTAAATATATCAGTTTCCTAAAATGTTCCCTTTGTTCTAAATTTCATAATACTTATATTGCATCTATTCAGAGGGAGGCATAATACATGTTCTAAATTCCTTCAAATTATTAAGATCATTTTGACAAACTTAGAACTTACATTTTCCTATGCATAAAATTTAGGGGGAGCACATGTTTTAATGTTTGCTAAATTTATTGGTTTTTGTCATCCAATCAAAAGGGGGATGAATTTGTTAGCTCAAGGGTCAAATTTCTAATCATCGAAATTTTGATGATTAAATAAACAATAAATTTAAATTGTATTATTTATGCTAATAATGATTTTATGCAGAATACATATGGAAAGTAAAAAACGAACAAGGCAAGGTCTACAAAATCCCAAAGTTTATGAAGACATCCCAAGGAACCCCTAAAGTGGTTAGAATTTTAGGATTCAATTGGTAGTGATAGAGAGAAAATTCAAATTATAAGCACAAAAACTAATTTCTCTCATCAAAATTATTTTTCAAAAAAATAGATTCTTCAAAATAAATCTTTTCGCTAAGAATTATTTTCAAAATCTCTTAAAAAATCGAAATATTCAAATTACCTAAAAATTAAAGAGATTATGTCTCTAACCATTTTGGTAATAAGAAATAAATCCTAATGGCAAATCTTATGTACTTCATTTTCGGAAAAAGCAAAAATCTTTCTTTGAAGATCTAAGGAATCTTAATTTATCTTCCTTACCTAAAACCAAGGAAGATTTTTATTTTAATTCATTTTAGTAAGAAAAATCTTTTCGGAAAAATATTTTGATTCAAGCATTTACTTTCAAAATTCTTTTATTTTAAGGAAAGAAAGATTGGTAATTTTATTTTCTTACCAAAAAGAATAGAATATTACTCAAAAGATCTTGGTAACAAGGATTCCGTATCTTCTAAAATAAGGGAAAGTCAATATTCTAATTTCAAAAAGAGTCTTCACTTCCAAAAACAAAGAGTCACATGACCTCTCTATAAAAATGATCCTATCATTCTTGAAAAATGTGGAAGAAAAAAGAAGTTTTCATTTTAAGAGTATTCACCTATTGATCATATCTTTTATCTCTCAAAAACCCTTACTCCTCTACCCCCTTTATTTCTTTTCATCTTTATACTTACGTTTTTATCTTTAAAAAAGAAAAAGAATTTTTTATAACAACTTCTTTTTGAAAAACAGTTCAGTTTTCCTAAACGATTTTCTAATCTGAAAAACTGGTTTTTCCTGTGCTTTTTTTGTAATTTCTGTCTATCTATTTAGATTCTGTAATCTTTAGTAGACAGATTTTATTTGATAAACATTTGTGTAATAGCTTAGGTGAGAAGCTATTGTGAAAGAGGTTAATCAAGCAACCTTCTCCGTGAGAAAGATTCTAAATGTCTTGAAATTGAGTTTCTGTACTCTGGCCAAAAACAGAAAGGATTGAGGTTAACTAGAACCTTTGGAAAATTCTAGTGGGATAAAGGGTAGATCTAGGTGTTGATGCTTTGCCTTGTACTGTGCCTTGTACTGTTGGTTTGTCTCTTACCCTTAAAAAGAGATAACACAGTTGAGGATCTCAAGATGAGTCTTGGGGAGTGGATGTAGGCGAGTTCGTGCCGAACCACTATAAATTACTGTGTTGATCTTTTTAATTTTGTGAAGTTTTGCTTGATACTATTTTACTCACACTTCTGTTTATACTCTAGAAACGCTAAAGTTGTTAATGTTTTTAATGTTCTAAAAATTGAAATAAGTCTTATCTTTTTTGAAAATTAGGACCCTGGAATTCTGATCTATGAATATACCAAGTTCTAAAAGGTTCATCTATTTTCAATATATTTCACTATTTGGGTTTCTAATCAGTTTTCTAAACTTGATTGAAGCTTTGTGAAGCAGTTTAGATTTCAATAACTGTCTCTCACATAGTCATAGTCTTTTATGATTTTTCTAAAACTTTATGAGGAAGTTATAATTAACAATAGCTTTTCGCTCATAAACGTAGTTCTGATAATTTGATAAGAACATTGTGAAGCAGTTCTAATTGATAGCTGCACTTTTCGCAAGGTAATAGCTTTCCGTCATAAAGTAGTTCTGATAATTGAATAAGACATTGTGAAGCAGTTCTAATTGATAGCTGCACTTCGCAAGGTCTTTCTATTTTCTCTAAATAGAACATTGTGAGGTAATTCTAATCAATAACCTATTTTCACAAGTTTATTATTTTTCCGCTGCACTTAGAATTTTGAGTTTTGTTTTTTAAAAGCTAAATTTTATACTTTTAGAAAACTCAATTCACTCCCCTCTTGGGTTATGCCATACATATACGGGACCCACACAATGGGCCCGTCTGGACTGGTTCCGCCCTTTGGATCTTTTTCATGGCACCTGGGAGGGACTCATAGTACCGAATGAAATACATGAGCCTGTGGATCTCATAAATGCAGAAATGCATCCATGAAAGCTCAATCAACCGAAAAGCCCCTCAAAGATATCAAAGAAGCCATGTCGCACCGGCTTAAGTTTAATCTCTCGACCTTTCCATTTTTTTTGAACACATTTGCATGTTATGACTGACAAAATGGCTCCATCTTTTGGGTAAGTGCTTAAATTTTTGAAAAATTAAGCCCCAGGGTGCGAAATGACACTGTTTTCTGGCCATAAATGAGGTCTAGATAGGCCCCAACCTCCAAGCCACATAGGCCGTCGATACCGACTAGCTCAATGCTGATACTGACCAGCTCAGTGCCGGTATCGACCAACTGAGTGTCGATACCGGGAAGGCCCATCAATGGCCCCTCTGTTAGTACCGATAGAGACATTACCAGTACTAGTGGATGCCTTCTCGGTACTAGCCAACCTCTTTTTCAAAAATTAGATTCTCTCTCAAAAATCCTCAATTTTTCAGAAAACCTGTAAAATTTCAATTTTCAAATGAAAATCAACTATTTTACAAAGGCCAGGATTTTCAGATTGCAAATCGAATAAAATTTTCACCAAAAGCCGAATGTTTAGGCCATAAATTAAATAAATTTTCATCAAAACTGAGTGCTCAAACTCAAAATTAATTCTGACAAACCAGGCCTAAAATTTCTAAAAACACTTATTCAAAAGTCGAGTCGTGAATCAAAATAGGCTATCATGCATTATCCATATTATTTTGTCGACTTATTATGCTTTCAAGTCAAAGTGATGAAACAGGCAGCCAATGCAATCATAACTAAAGACAGGCAATCAGTGGAAAATTCCAAGACAAGCAATCGATGTGAGCTACAATTAAAATCGTGTAGTCAGTGCAAGCAGATAACAAAGCAGGCAATAAGTGCAAGACAGATAGTCAGTACAAAATCCTTGAAATAGGCAGTCAATGCAAGTTATATATTAGAACAATCAGTGAAAATTTCTTAAAACAGACAGTCAGTGTAGAATTTTCAGAACAAGCAATCAATGCAAGTCCAAAATAGGGTAGTCAGTGTCAAAAGTCAAAAAATCAATACAGTCAGTGCAAGTGACATTCAAAAAATCAGTGCAGTCAATGCAACCACAGTGAAACAAGCAGTTAGTGCAATTGCAAATCAGGCAATTAGTGCAAGCTCAATTCAAGCAGTCAGTGCAAAATAAGCAAATCAGCACATAAATCAGAAATTCAAGCATCTAGTGTAAAGTAAAGAAAAACAAGCAAATCATACATGCAAAAAATGAAATCTGATAAAATAAAAAAAGGTAGCAGATCCTACAAACTAGGATACCTCAATCAGGGTGGCATCAACCCAAAATGTACTAGAGTGGCTACCAGAGCCTGTAACGGTCCAAAATCCTAAAACAGAAAATAGGAGGGATCAACGGCACTTCTCTGCCTCGCCGGGTTTGGGTCCTTAAGACTCTTCCTAAGGAAGTCCTCCCGGGTCAACACCTTTGATAAAGTAATCCAAAGGTAGACATCCCCAGGGCCTAATAAGTGATAGGCTGTAAAATAAACAGAAAGAAGATAGGTCAGCGATGCTTCTTTTCAAACCAATCAAAGGAAACCAGTAATAAAGGGATAAGACTCACCGGCATATCCTTAGGATACTCAAGCCAATGCTCCAGAATATCCTCAGGGAGAAGATAAATGGCTGCACCACTCTGAGAGTTGTATCTGATGCGCCTCATACTCTCACATAATAGCACGTCAGATGAGAAGTGAGCCTGAGGGAGGCTGATTCTTCCATCAGGAATAAGTTCTTTAGATGGAGAAGGGATCGAGCCAATTATACGGACCATAAATGAAGGGTCCTACAAGTCAAAAGAAGATTTTCAGCATTATGCAAATTGCACATATAAAGAAGAGTAGATATTTCATCAGATAGGATACCTTGCTCCGACCAACTCCTGATGTCTGGCCAGCTTGCCCAGACGATATGAAAGGAGGGACAATATTGTCCTAGCTTTCTTAACCATGCAACCAAATAGTGGGGGATGCCTCATCACTGTCCTCCCCCTCGCTCAACAGTGAGTAAGAATCTGACGGCAGCAGGACGATAGGAGAAACATTGCACTCTCTTCACCCTTACTCAGGAAAAAATATGAGCTTTTCAGTGATGTGCCAGCACTCAAGCCTAGGAAATTCTACTATAGTTCCAAAAGCATGAGAATCAGCTCAATCAGATGTCGTTTGGGCCATTAACGGTCCCCTAAAAGCTAGAAAACCCTAAAAACAAGTAAAAAGCACGACACGGTAATTTGCCCTAACAGGAACTGGCCAGCCTAGTAGATGTACTGACCACTTGCTAATCCCTACCAGTAAGGCCTCACAGAATGGTTTTTCATCTGTACCAAAGCTAACATGCTCAGTACCGGCCAAAGGGCAGTCCAGCCCTATAAATTTGCACTCCCCCTCATTTGCAAGCACCTATAATTGCTTGATTGAGCGCCTCTCAAGAATTAATGAATATGTTTCTCCTTTTGTGAACGATTCTAATACTTTATAGTCCGACTTTGCTCTTCTTCCTTAGTTGAGTCAAAGCCCGACTTGGTTCTCAAAAGTCGATCATTCCAATTTTCCATCACACTACGGTCTTCCTTAGACCAAAGCTATTTAATATATAATATGAGACCAAATTTTAGGTCCTCATGCCCTACCTTAGCATCTTTGGAGAAAACTCAACCTCTTTGGTTTTTTTATTTTCAATGTGGAGCTATGCAACCGAACTCTTGCTTCCCCCGACCTTCAAACTGCTCAACTTAAAGTATAATACTCAAACTCAAACTTTGTCATTTAAGCCTAGTCTGTCCAACACTTTATAAATGCTTTAAGCCCGATCTGCCCGATATTCAAAATGCTTTAAGCCTGGTCTGTCCAACACACAACACAAAACCAATTTTCAAACCTAAGTCCAGTCCGTTCGGCACCCCCATTCGCCCACTCTACGAATGGCACCCCCAAAAAATCCTACCATCCTAATCGATAGTAGAACTTCTTGCGCCCTAATCCTTATACAAACAAGGACAAAGGCATACCTACAGGTGTGAATACTCAAATTTTGAGGCTCAAAAAGCCTGTTTTCCCGGATTGAAAACAGTCCGACCGGACCGCAAACAGTCCGGCCGGATAAGCCTGGTCTGTCCAACACAACAAACACAAACCAAATTTTCAAACCTAAGTCCAGTTCCGTTCGGCACCCCCATTTCGCCCACTTCTACGAATGGCACCCCCCAAAAAATCCTAGCCATCCTAATCGATAGTAGAGACTTCTTGCGCCCTAATTCCTTATAACAAACAAGGACAAAGGCATACCTACAGGTGTGAATACTCAAATTTTGAGGCTCAAAAGCCTGTTTTTTCCCGGATTGAAAACAGTCCCGACCGGACCGCAAACAGTCGGCCGGATTGGAAGCCATTCGGAAAGTTTCACCGAAAGTATGCAATATGGTATTGAAACGTCCCGGAAAATTTTACGAAGGATCGCAAGAACTGAGGATCGCAGAACTGGTCCCGGAATATGTTTTGGAGGTACGGAACTCCCGAAAAAGCCTTTGGAATGAAAAACTAGCGAGTCTGGTCCCGGAATATTTTTTGGAGGTACGAAACTCCCAAAAAAGCCTTTGGAACGAAAAACTAGCGAGTGGACAGGCCACGGCGGGAGCGCTCGCCATCCACGGCAGTAGCGCCCGCCCTCTAGCCTGTTTTTCCCTATAAATACAGCCCCGAATCGACAGTTTTACTCACTCAGTCTGTGTTTACGGACGCTCTCTTCTCTCCTACGGTCCTTATGCTCCTTGCGGTTCTTTTACTGCTTTTCTGCATTTAGTGTAGGCTTTTATTCTGCTGTTGTGATACTTGGTCACTTAATTAAATTAATTCTAATTAACATTCCCCGAAAGAGGAGCTTAATCTGGAATTTTCAAGCTGCAAGCTGAAACTAAGAAGCGGTCGCCGATTAACTCAGGTAATAACGAAACTCTGCCCATTTAATTTCAGCATCTTGTGCATATTCTCTTCTACTCTAAATTCTAGTTAAACAATTGCATTCACACCATCATCATTTTGGCAGCAAATTGCCTCAAGTAAATGAGTTTAGGCTAAAATGCCCGGTTAATCAATAATCGTGGTATTAATGCTAGACTCCGAACATATTGGCTAAAGTGCCTAGATAATTAATAACTACGGTGTAATTGCCTTTATTTCGAACAGTTCGGCTAAAAGTCCAATTAATCAATAATTGTGGCTAAAAGCCTTAATCAATCACGTTTGTTTTTTTTTTTTGCAATAAATTGCCTACAGTTCAATCATCGTTTTGGCAACAAATTGCCTATGGTTTAATCAATCGCTTTTGGCAACCAATTGCCTATAATTCAAATAACAATTTTTGGCGACAAATCGCCCAAATATCACTTTTTCTTTGGCAATAAATTACCTAAATTACATATCATCTTTTGGCACGAATGCCTTAATCATTTTGGCGACAAATCACCTAACCAATCTTTGGCAACAACCCTTTTGGCACAAATGCCCTTAATCATTCTGGCGACAAATCGCCTAACCAGTTTTTAGCCAACAAATTGCCTTTAATCAAAATATCAACTTTTTGGCACAAATTGCCTTAATCAACCCATTTTGGCGACAAATAGCCCAAACATCAATTTTTGGCCAATAAATTTGGACCTAATCAAGCACCTTTTTGGCACCTACAAATGCCTAAAATAGAAAATCAATCAATCTTTTGGCAAAAAATCAATCTTTGGCAAAATGCCTAAAAAAAATGCACGAAGCATACACACACTCATGCATGAAGCATACCCCTTCAAAGTGCCTTTGAATAGGCTGTATTGAACTACGTCGGCTTTGATCACTCATTCAAACGAGAGTACGTAGGCACGTTCGGGATTTAACCCCGAGCGGCAAGTTGAAATCACCAAAACATTTTGCTGGTCCAACCACATCATAGTACCTTGCAAAGCATTTACACTTAGGTTAGTCAATCAGCATGACATAGTCTCGGGATCCACCTCGGGTTCGTAGATTGTGCCTTAAACTTTGGGATAATTAATCTAGACTTAGGTTAATTATTAAAAATTGGAGTCATTTAGGGTCTTTTTTAGTTTTCCCTTATAAAAATAAACTAGGTGCGCCGAACCTTCATAAAACTACACACGTGAGCCATACTCGTTCTAGGCATAATTTTGCCCTTCGGGAGGGTTCACAGTTGGCGACTCTGCTGGGGGAATCTGATGTAATTCATTTTGCATAAAAGTGGACTACAATTGCTCATAAAGTGGACTACAATTGCTGTGTAAACTAACCCGCCCTTCTTTAGGGTTTTATTTTACTATGTTTTGTTTTGCAGGGTACCCTAGCACGAATCAAGTGTTCTTTCTTTAAGAATATTTGAGGAGAAGATTTGAACTTAATTGACAAATTTGATTAAAACATTTAAATTTGTTGATTTATTTGCACAATTGATAATCTTTTTTCTCCATTGCATAAAAAATGAATTTCAAATGAATTTCTTCTCTTTCTGTTCAAATTTCTGAGTCTGGATAGCAAGTAGAGCTGATCGACAGGTCTCTTTGATTATGTCGACAGACAGCCAAAGCGTCCTTCCTGTTACCGCAAACCGCCCCTAATCCTTTTGGGGGTGGCCCATGAATGCGTACTGTTGGACCCACGCGAAAACCTCTTTATTTTCCCCACATTGTGGTTAGGTATATCCTTACTCAAGGTTCAAGGGTCCCTTAATAAGCCAATTTTCTTATTTGTGTCATAGCCTATAGAACCTATTCCTTTAGGGCTGTATGCACCCAATGATGTGAATTCATATCATTAAGACGAATTATGATGTTGGATGTTGTGCCATTCATGGACATATCATTTCATAAACATTAAAAACATTATAAAGAAACACAAGATATTCTTTTTAGTCATTGCACAAATTGGACAGAGGAGTCGATCTACCCTCACATTCAGCTACCCTGATATACATACTACCCACTGTACCCTAATTTAGCTACCCTTTATCCTAGCAGGTACCCACTGTTTCGATGCCTATCCAAGTTCAGTTCACACCTACAGTTGCTATCACAACCTCCCACCAGCTTCACCAACTTCACCAACTTCAACTGCCAACCAATGGGCATCACTTGCTGACATCCAAAATCTCATTCCTTATTGAACAACTGGAGGCCAGACTGGAGGCCAAAATGGAGGCTAGAATGAATGAGGCATTGGCTGCCCAAAGGACTGCCCTGATAGCTGAATTAAGTAATGGTAATAGAAATGGGGTTTCCGCTGGGGGAAGTGGACCTGCTACCTCCAATCAGGGTTCTGCTGCTGAACCAACAAACCCTACCCCTAACCTGGACGATATGCCCTCCAGAACTGCTTCTGAGCTGGAAGCTCAGAAAATGAGGAAAAAACTGGAAACCACCAAACGGAAAAACATTGGAAAGGTCAATCACTGCCCTTAAAACACATAAGGAAGTGGTGGACATGGACTCCTTATCCTTGTTCCCTGAAGCAAGATTGCCGACAAAGTTTAAAATGCCTAACATGGACAAGTTTGATGGAACCACTTGTCCCAAAACGCACCTGAAAATGTATGTGGGCGCCCTCAACCTGTTTGGCTTGAACAGCGAGCTCCTTCCTCAGTTGTTTCAACAATCCCTGACTGGTGCTGCTTTGAGATGGTTTGTCAGCCTGGATCGGACTAAAATGAAGACCTGGGAAGTGTGAACCCCTCCCCCCGAAAGCATAGGCATATGATGAATATGACTAAGGGCGACTTAAAGGGCAGAAAATGCACGTAATGTATGAGTCGCCCACCTTGTTTAATTATTTAGGGTAAAAACTAGGAAAAAAAATTCCTAAGTTGGGGACTCTAATTTTTAATTAACCTAATTTACTAGTTAATTATCCCAATGTTTTAAGGCACAATCTGCAAACCCGAGGTAGGATTCCCCGAGACTGATGTCATGCCAGACGAACTAACCAATGACATGAAATTGCTTTGCAAGGTAATTGGACCTAATGAAATGTTTTAAGTTATTTTCGACTTGCTACTCAGGGTTAAATCCCCGAATATGCCTACGTACTTCCGTTTGAATTGTAAGATCAAAAGTCGACGTAGTTTTCGATAGGCCTTTTTAAAGCTTTGAATGGGTATGCTATGCATGAGTGTGTGGTATGCTTCGTGCATTTTTGTTTAGGCAATTTGCCAAAAGAATTGATTATTTATTAGGCGTTCTTGCCAAAAAATGTTGATTTTAATGGCTTTTAGCCAGAAAGATTGATTTTGGCAATTGTTGCCAAAAAATGATGTGATTTAGGCGATTGCCGCCAAAATGTTGATTTTAAGGCTTTTAGCCAAAAGATTGATTAATTTGAAGACTTTTAGCCAAAAAGGTTGATTTAGGCAATTGTTTGCCAAAAGATGATTATTTAGGCGATTGTCGCCAAAATTTATTGTTCGAAGGCTTTTAACCAAACAAAGTTGATTAATTTAAGATATTTTGCCAAAAGATTGATTTAAGCGATTTGTCGCTGAAAGTAGTTAACCTAATTTATAGGCAATGTGTTTGCCTAAAATTGATTAACCAAATTGTAATGTAGGCAATTTTATTTTTTTAATTAAGATTAAGGCTATTTAGCCACAATTATTGATTAATTGGACTTAAGCCGGACTGTTCGAAACAAAGGCGATCATACCGTAGTCATTAATTGACTAGATACTTTAGCCAAATTATCGGATTTAGGCTTTAACATCACGATTGTTAATTAACCGGGCATTTAAGCTTAATCATATTTAATTGAGGCAGTTTATTTGCCAAATCGATGGCGTGAATGCATTTATGCAGCAGTTTAATTCAGAATTGGAGTAGAAGAGAAATTATGCAAATTATGCTGAAATTAAACAGGCAGAGTTTCGTTATTACTTAATCGGCGGCCGCTTCTTAGGCTTCAGCTTGAAAACTCCGGATTAAGCTCCTCGTTAGGGAATATTAATTTAAAAATTAATTTAATTTAAGTGTCCAAGTATCACACAGCAGGAATACTAAAAGCCTTATAACTAAATGCAGAAAGCAGTAAAGAATCGCAAGGAGCGTAGGAGAAGGAGCGGAGAAGAGAGCGTCCGTCAACACAGACTGAGTGAGTAAAAAAGTCGCATCGGGGCCGTATTTATAGGCAAAAATTGGGCTGGAGGGCGGCCGCTGCCCCTGCCGGCGGCAGCTGCCACCGTGGCCGGCCGCCGCCGCCGCCGGTGGCCCGCGATAGCAGCCACCGGCGGCAGCAGCCGCCGTGGCTGGCGACACTCATCGCCCCTGCCGGCGGCAGCCACAGCAGCCATGGCCGGCGGCCTCTGCCGCCGGGGCCGGCGAACTTGCTATTTTTTTGTTCAAATGGCTTTTCGGGAGTTCGGTACCTCCAAAAAATATTCCGGGACCAGTTCTGCGATCCTCGCAATTTTCTGGACGTTTCAAGTACCATATTGGCATACTTCTGGAAAATGTCCACAATGGCCTCCGGTTCGGCCGGACTATTTGCAGTCCTGGAAAACAGGCTTTTCGAGCCTCAAAATTTGAGTATTCTTGCCCCCCACTGACAACCATAAAAATGATTTATGGGCATCGGTGGTTGTCTGAAAAGCAAATTTTGAAGGCGAAAATTTTGAAGGCGAAAATCGGACGCGTCCAGAAGACCCACCTTTTGGCTATTTTTGGGCCTTTGGGGCCAAATTGAGAATTTTTGGGCCTTTGGGGGCAAATCGAGAATTTTTGGGCCTTAGGGGCCAAAATGTGAACTTTTGGGCCTTTGTGGCCGAATTGGGCATTTTTGGGCCTTTGGTGCAAAAATGTGAACTCCTGGGCCTTTGTGGCCAAATTGGGCTTTTTTGGGCCTTTGGGGCCAAATTGGG
>NW_023591607.1:0-48707 GCF_014843425.1 Jatropha curcas | reverse complement strand
GGCAGTAATAGACCTTTCCAGGAATTTCTTAGTTTTTCTCTCATTTTCTGAGCTTCCAGCTCAGGAAAGCAGTTCTGGAGGCATGTTCATCCAGGTTAAGGTTATGGGTTGTCGGTTCAAGCAGCAGGCCCTGATTGCAGGTAGCAGGTCCCACTTCCCCAGCGGGGAAGCTCCATTTCCATTACCCAATACCTAGCTCAACTATTAGGCAGTTCTCTGGGCAGCCAATGCCTCATTCATTCTAGCCTCCATTCTGGCTTCCAGTTGTTCCACTAGGTTTTGGATTGTTCAGAGTGATGCATTGGTGCAGTTGAAGTTGTGAGGTTGGTGAAGCTGGTGAGGGTCCCGGTGAAGCTGGTTGAGGTGGTCGATTAGGGTGAGGTTGGTGATAGCACTGTAGGTGTGACTGGAACTTGGATAGGCACTCGAACAGTGGGTACCTGTAAGTATAAGGGTAATTGGATTAGGGTATAGCGGGTAGTATTGTGTAACAGGGTAGCTGAAGTAGACCGACTCTTTTCTCCAATTGTGCATGACTAAAAATAATTCTTTGTGTTCTTTTTAATGTTTATTCCATGTTTATGATATGTCGTGCATGCGCACAACAACACGTCATAATCCGTCTTAATGACATGATTCACATCATTGGGTGCATACAGTCCTAAAGGATAGGTTCTATAGGCTATGACACAGAGAATTGGCCTTATTAAAGGGACCCTTGAACTTGAGTAAGGATATACCTAACCACATGTGGAAAACAAAAGAGTTTCGCGTGGTCCAACGTCGCATACTCATGGGCCCACCCCCCAAAAAGGATTAGGGATGGTTTGCTGTGCTAACAGGGAGGACGCTTTGGCGCTCCGTCGGACATTAATCAAAGAGACCTGCCGATCAGCCGCTACTTGCTATCCAGACTCAGAGAAATTTGAACAGAGAGAGAGAAGAAATTCATGTTGAAATTAGTTTTTATTGCAATGGAGAAAAAGATTCTCAATTCGTGCAAATAAAATAAACAAATTTAAATGATTTAAAGTAAAATTCCAATTAGGTCCAAATTCTTCCTTAAAATTCTCCTTATTAAGCATTCTTAAAGAAAGAATACTTAATCTTTGTTGGGGTACCCTGCAAAACAAAGCATAGTAAAATAATACCCTGAAGAAGGGTCGGTTAGTTGACACAACAATTGTAGTCCACTTTATGCAAAATGATTACATAAGTCCACAACAATCGTAGTCCACTTTTTGCAAAATGATTACATAAGTCCCCAGCGGAGTCGCCAAGCTATGAACCCCTCCCCCGGAAATAGGCATATGGTGGATATGACTAAGGGCAGAAATGCACGTGAATGTGTGAGTCGCCACCTTGTTTAATTATTTTAGGGTATTAGGGGTAAAAACTTAGGAAAAAAAACCCTTAAGTGACTTCCAATTTAATTAACCTAATTACTAGATTAATTATTCCCAATGTTTAAAGCATTGTGCGAAACCCGGAGGTGGATCCCGAGGACCATGTCAATGTTGATGAACTAACCGATGAGATGAATGCTTTGCAGGGGTTAAATGATGTAATTGGACCAATGAAATGTTTTAAGCAATTTCGACTTGCACGCTCGGGGCTTAAATCCCGAACGTGCCTACGTTTACTTTTCGTGAATGGAAGATCAAAGTCGACGTAGTTGATAGCCTTTTTTTAAAAGGGCTTTTGAATGGTATGCTTAATGCATGAAGTGTGTGATGCTTCGTGCATTTTGTTTAGGCATTTAGCCAAAGTTTGATTGATTGTTGTTTTAGGCATTGTTGCCAAAAGTGTTTGATTTAAGGCTTTTAGCCAAAAAAAAATATTGATTTAGGCAATTGTTTACCAAAAGTTGGATGTGATTTAGGCCAATTTGTTTGCCAAAATGATTATTTTGGAAGGCTTTTAGCCAAAAAAAGAGTTGAATTTAGGCAATTAGTTTGCCAAAAGTGTTGATTGGGCGATTGTCGCCAAAATGATTTGATTTAAGGGCCTTTTGCCAAAAGATTTGATTAATCAAGGCATCTTTGGCCAAAATTGATTGATTTTAGGCAATTGTTGCCAAAATGTGATTGATTTAAACTGTTAGCCAATTTGTTGCCAAAAAAAAAAGTGAGTTGATTAAGGCTTTTAGCCCACAATTATGATTAATTGGGCATTTAGCCAACTGTTCGAAATAAAGGCGATAACCGTAGTTATTAAATTAACTAGGCTTTAGCCAATATTGTCGCCGATTTTAAGCTTTAACACCACGATTATTAATTAATCGGGCTTAATGTAAGCTTTAATCATATTCACTTAAGGCAATTTATTTGCCAAAATGGATGACGATTGGGTGTGAATGCAGTTGTTAAATTAGGGAGATCGAAGAAATATGCATGAAATGCTAAAATTAAATAACAGGGTTTCGTTATTACCTGAGTTAAATCGGCGGCCGCTTCTAGTGCTCAGCTTGAAAACTTCCAGATAGCTCCTCGTTGGGAATATTAATTAAAATTAATTTAATTAAGGTGACCAAGTATCACAACAGTAGAATAAAAGCCTACACTAAATTCAAAAAGCAAGTTAAAGAACCGCAAGAGCGAAGGCACGAAGAGAGCGCTCAACACAGACTGAGTGAAGTAAAAAAAGTCGCACCGGGGCTGGATTATTTTATAGCGAAAAATCGGGCTGGAGGGCGGCCGCCGTCACCGTGGCCGGCGGGCCACTTGCCCTTGCCGGTGGCCTCCGCCGCCTTGGCTCGTTCACTTTCTAGTTTTTCGTTCCGAAGATTTTTCGGGAGTTCCCGTACCTCAAAAAATATTCCGGGACTAGTTCTCGATCCTGCGTTTTAATTTTTTCGAGACGTTCAAGCTACCATATTGGCAACTTTCCGATAAAATTTCAAAAATTGCCTCCCGTCCAGCCGCGACTGTTTGCAGTCCGGGAAAATAGGCTTCAAGCCACTCAAAATTTGCAGTATTCACAGTACTCTGCTAAATGTGTAATTTTAGTGCTTACATCTTATTGCTAGTTATTTCTAATCTGGTATTTTTGTAGGCTAATTATGTTTACATGATGAACTGATTGGTTAGTTTTTGAGGGAACTTTGATTCTTGTTCAACGTATGCTCTGCAGTTAGATAAGATTCTCATTTCTAAAGCAGTTTTTATTCTATTCTTATTTGCTTTGATTATATGCTCTGATTATTAGGAACTTAAAAAATTTTCCTTTCTATTTGTATGTTTCAATATCAGTTTCTAAAATTAACTTTTCTGCTATCTAAGTCCCCATAAGACTGTTTTACTGCACTAACTCAGGGAAGTGTTATACATAGTCTAAACTACTTCACGATTAGAACATATTTCATGTTTAGAACTTATATTTTATTGACATTGCATTAAATTTAGGGGGAACACATGTTTTATTTTTGATTAAAATTTATTGGGTTTTGTCATCATCATCAAAAAAGGGGGAGAATGTTGGCTCAAGGGGTCAAATATTTATCTCGAGATTTTGATATTGAAACAAAATAAATTAATTTAATTATTTTTATTTGTGCTAATAATATTTTATGCAGATTATATAAGGAAGTAATAAATAACATGGCAAGTCCTACCAATTTCCAAGGATCATGAAGACTATGAATAACTTTTAGTGGTTTAGATTTTTTAGGATTCATGTAGGATAGAGAGAACATCCATTTATATCATAAAAATTAATTTCTTCTCTCTTTAATTTCTTCTCTCTTTATCAAAAGGATTTTTCAAAAATAACTCCTTAAAAATCAAAAGCTTTTTCGTTCCTTCATTATCTTACCTAAAATGGAGGAGATCTGCAACTCTTACTTTTACGATTCTAATTCATAGATTTTCAATTATTTTTAATATGAATCCTGGCGTCTCAATCATTTTTGGAAATAAATATCTTAGAAAAAACTTGTTTTAAATTTTTTGAAAATTATCTTCATAAAGGTTTGAAATTTATTCACTTACCTAAATTAGAAAAACTTTGTCTCAAATGATTTTGTTAATAAAAATAAATCGAATAAGATTTTTATGCTCTTCATTTTCGGAAACAAATTTTTAAAGAGATCCAAAATCTTAATTTTATCTTCTTACCTAAACGAAAAGATTCTATCCTCAAATACGTTTTTTTGGTAAATTTTCGAAAAAAGATTTCTTTATTTTCGAAAATCTGTTTTTAAAGGAAAAGTTAGATTTTTCTTTTATTCACTTACTAAAAAAGAAAGAATAGTGACCTCAAAGATGAAAGATTTGGTAACAAAGATTTCCGTATCTTCTAAAAATGGAAAGTCAATATTTTGATTTGAACAAGGGATTTCACTTTCTAAATATGGGATTCTCATCCCTCTCTATAAAAAGGCATTTCATCTTTAAAAGATGTGGCAAAAAGAGTTTTCATTTTAAGAGTATTCGTCCACTGATCATATCTTTTATCTCTCAAAACTTACTCTCTACCCCCTTATTTCTTTTCATTTTAACACTTTAAGTTTTATCTTTAAAAGAGAAAAGAAATTTTATAACAACTTCTTTTAAAAAACAGTTCTGATTTCTAAAACGATTTTCTAATTAATCTTAAAAATTGTTTTCCTATGGCTTATATTTGCATTTCTGTCTGTCTATTTAGATTCTGTAAATCTTTAGTACGATAGGGTTTTCATTTGAATAAACTTTTGTGTAATAGCCTTAGGTGAAAAGTTATGCTGAAAATAGGTTATCAAGCCGACCTTCTCCATGAGAGAGATTCTAAATGTCTTGAAACTGAGGTTTCTTACTCTTAGCCAAAAACAAAAAGGCGTTGTGCAGGTTTAACTAGAACCTTTAGAAAAATCTAGTAGGACAAAGGGTAGATCTACGAGTTGATCTAATTGCCTTGTACTCTTTTTTTTTTTTTTTTTTTTTGAAGGTTTGTCTCTTTACCCTTGAAAAGAAATAACATATTGAGGATCTCAAGATGAGTCTTGGGAGGTGGATGAGGCGATGTTAGTACCGAAACCACTATAAATCCACTATGTTGATTCTTTTTATTGTCTTAAGTCTACTGATACTATTACTCACACTTCTGTTTATATTTAGAAATGCTAAAGTGGTTAAAAGTTTTGATGTTCTAGATGTTCTAAACTAGAATAAGCTTTATCTTTTCTGAACATTAGAACTGTGGACTTCTGCTCAGTGAATATACCAAGTTCTAAATCGTTCTTTTATTTTCAGTATATTTCACTACTTGGGTTTCTAATCAGTTTTCTAATCTTGATTGTAGCTTTATGAAGCAGTTCAGATTTCAATAATTATCTGTCACATAGTCTTTTACATTTATCTAAACTTTATGAGGCAATTTTAAACATAATAGCTTTCCTTCATAAAGTAGTTTCAATATTGCATAAGATATTGCGAAGCAGTTCTAATCAATAAATGTACTTTGCAAAGTCTGTTTATTCTCTGCATAAGGGCATTGTAAGGAAGTTCTAATTAAAAACTTATTCTCACAAGTGCATTACTTTTCCGATGATTTAGAATTTTGACTTTGTTTTTAAAGTTAAATTTTTATTTTTAAAAAACTCAATTCACCCCCCTCTTGGGTTGTGCCATACATATTCGGGACCCACAATCTGGTATCAGAGCTTTGTCTCTTGACTTACCAAAGCTTGCACAATAGAATTAACCGAGCTAGTAGTCAATAAGTCCAACTTCCTTACCATATTATCTACCTTGGCATTGAGTGCGGTAATGGCATCGATGTCATTAGCTCCTGCAATCTTCTTTCTTTCGAAGTTGCTTTGATAATGGCTATTGCTTGCCATCTCTTCTATCAAGTCATAAGCCTCATCAATATCTTTTCTTTCAAAAGATCCACCTACAGCTGCATCTAGAGTATTTTTTATGTTAAAAGATAATGCATTATATAAAGTTTGTACCTGTAACCACTTAGGCAAGCTGTGATGTGGGCACTTTCTCAATAAGTCCTTGAATCTCTCCCAAGCTTTATACTCCCAAAAGCTTTATACAAACTCTCTTGATCATGGTGGACAAAGCATTATCTCATTGTGCAGTTTTGTGGTCTTTGAAGATGGAAAGGAATTTGCTAAAAATTTCTGGGCTAATCCTCCCATGTTGTAAAACTTCCAGTAGGCTGATTGAACCAGGACGTGCTTTTATCCCTTAGAGTGAAAAGGACAAGGAGTCTTAATTTTATTGGGCATCCTCAGAAACTTCCATTTTGTTAGAAGTATTGCAAATCTCCAGGAAATTTGTGATATAGGCATTAGATTTCACTAGTAAAACCTCCATATGGGAATTGATGAAAGCATGGATCACATTTGGATCATTGCAGGTTTAATTTCAAAATTGTTGGCTTCCACCTAGGTCTAGTGATACTCGAGGCTGTTCCATTGAGAGATGGAGTTGTGTAATCTCGCAAGGTGCGGACATGAGGTTGGGGTCCGTCCTGTGGGTTAACTTCATCAGCCATATTTGCTTGCTGTTCTTGTTTGCCCTCATGTGCTCTTTTAGCAGCATTGTTCCTGCGACAAGTCTTTTCGATTTCTGGATCAAAGATCAAGGGCTTAGTTCTACCTGATCTTTTTTATATAAACACCTAAAATAATCTTCCAGAAAAATTAAAAAAATATAAAAAATAAAAATAAATGTCTAAATTAATAATAGGCTAATTAGTATTGATATTGGTAACGCCAATCGAATATGGTAAACGCCATCCTGGCAACGGCGCCAAAATTTGAACCCAAGTGATATTTGCAATGTACGAAAATCGCAAACAAGTCAATAATAATAGATGCAGTAAGAGTTCATTTCCCTCGAAGGATTGTATACCAATAGGCAAAATGTATGTTAACCTTACTATTATTTAAACGCGGCAATTTAGGAAATTATTTTTAAGAAACTAAATTCAAAAAATAGAAGATAATCAAAAGAAATAAGAAGAAATTTTTGAATTAAAAAGAAATCAAGATTAAAAAAAACTACCAGGGAATTTTGACCTTCACTATTTATTCTCAATTATTTTATTTATTAGTTTTGTTAATGGCATTTTAAGTTGTTCAAGGTAGGGGAAACAACCCCTAAAACACTAACAACTCTCCCGATATTTATTAGCTTATTCTTAACCCGGTCTATAACCTATTCCATAGTCGCAATCAACTGAATTAAATCATTAAGTTTTATGGTTTGTTTAAATTTCAAACCTAAAGGTTGTTACCTTATGAAGAACCCCACCATGAGTCAAACATATAGCTTCACGCATCAAGTTATTATTCTCAATGTAATTATTACATTTTTTTATCAAAAAACTCTTCTCCCAAGTAGTGATCTAATAAATAAATCAATTCAAGGAGAAACTCTGCCTGGAATGCATTAAGGCTCAATAATATTATACTTTGAAAAAGAAAACAAATCTAATATTTATAATTGGAAAAGAAATTAAAGCTAACACGAAATCTCTAGTATAGAGAGTTTGGTTCGACATAGTCATTATGAAGCTCAATAATAAATTATACTTTGAACAAAGAAAAACAAATCTAATATTATAAATTGGAAAAGAAATTAAGCTACATCAAATCTCTAGTATGAGAGTTTGGTTCGACATAGTAATTAATGTGAATAATGAAAAGTAAAAACAAGATTAAGAGTTTAGAGATAAAAACTAGTCAAATAACATGGACGACTTTCTTGAATCTTGACACAATTCTTGATCACTTGAAGTCTTAATGAGAGAAAAATAATAGTACAAAAGATTATAGAACCAAAGATATCTTTATAATGAATTGGTTCTCTCTTTATATAGACTTCCTCAGAGAAAATCTGACTTTGTTAAGGAAATAGAGTCTTCATTAAGTAAGAAACATTTTGGAAATAGGCAATTGTTTAGGCTTTGAATTTCTTTTCAATTAGGACTGTCCCATATGCCTAAAATGGGATTAGATGTTGATTTGCATGCCAGGAAATCATCTTATGTGGGCCCATGCAAGTAGTAGGGATTGGCTGGTGTTCTTCAACCCAAAATAAAACTTGATACTCAGCACGAGCGTGCTGTTCAGCATGGTCAGGGCGTGTCGGAGCCTGAGTTCCAAGGATGTTTCAGCACAGGCCATGCTTAGGGGCACGTATAGAGAGGAATTTGTGGCATGGGCGTGCCAGATAGTACGGCTAGGGCGTGCTAGGCTATGAGTCTCCATACTGATTTTCCTTGATTCCAGCATGAGCGTGCTGACTTGCACAGTTGGGCGTGCTAGAGCCTGAGAGTTCTGCTTTATTTTGCTCTTTTCAGTGCCAAAAATCCTACAAATTTCCTTAAGATCAAGCAAATTATGTTTCAAGGAAGATTTGAACAAAAATATAAATAAAACTAAATAAAAGCTAACTAAAGCAATTAAAACTACTAAAAATCCTAATTAAATTTTATTAAAATACCATAAAAATAACACTTATCAAGGTTTCTTTTTTATCTGAAGCATATGAGTAATGGTTATTAGTTCTATGGTTACATATCTTCTTGTATGTGATTCTGAGTGGAAATTGCTCTATAAATGTTTGAATGAGTGTAGCCCGAGCTACTGGTGATGGACATTATGACTCTTGAAGAGGAATACAAAGCCCTTTTATCTGATAAAGATGGAGAATTTGAATACTTGCAATCTCTGCAAGGCCAAATTGGAAAACTCAAGGTAAATACTTCTTTCATCCTTTTTCTTTTGTTTCTACAGAAAATAGGCGTCTAAGGACCAAACATTCACTTTGAAATTCTCATGAAAATTATGATTTAAGGTAGGTTTTAAGTTTGGGTGTGGAAAGACCAATCAGTGGATCTAATTTGGCAATTTTCTAATGAAAAGTGGCACATAAATACTTCTAATAAAACAAAATTAACTTGCAAGACCATGAGTAATCCAAAACTACCAAGTCAAAAACACTGTGAAACTAAAAACTATCAGCTATTTACATTAAATCAATTATTTCCAAACTTACATCCATATATATATATATATATATATATATCAACAAATCAAAATTTTAACAATCATCATAAGCAAGGAAAAAAACCAAAGCATGAGAGAAGCACTACTGAACTCTCTTCTAGGGTGGAATGGGATCTCAGACCCACTAGTGACCTCAATAGCAGTAACACCAGCAAGCTACAAATCAAATAAAAAAAGAACAAAATAATCCATCCATCAATCAAGAATTTCTAACCATTAAATTGCAAGAAAAAAACTATAAAATAGATTTTGATTATACAAATATTATACCTGATAAAAGTCGGTGTATGAGAGGATAGGAAACTGCTCAAGATTGAATGGAACAGTCACTACACATTGCATCCTCTGCTCTTCTAAACTAATTAGCTGTCTACCCTAAAGCCTACACAAAATTACTCTAAAAAATGTATTCTTTGCTTCATTGAAAGTAAGCATTATTTTCAAATGGGTATGAAAAGGAAATTAAAACTAATAAGAAAAATATAAATTATTTGGTCATGGATGCACAAATGTGAGATAATGTTTCCACCTCCTCTTTCTGCACCTTGTCGTTGTATTTGACGTTCCTGAGTAGTAGCTTGAAAGTATAAACATATCACTCCAAGCCTTGCAAGGAAAGAATATATACATGTCATTGAGTAAACTCAAAATTCAGAAGCTTGTATGATCTCAAGGAGCAAGCTAACAAATTTAAGTGCACTTAATGAAAGAAAATACAATTATGCAACAAAAAAAACTTTGCAATGATGAGAACTTTGAACTCCATGAACTCAACGGAACTTAATTAAAGAGAAAGTGTTAGTAAGTGATTGAATTAGGTAGAAAGTAGATATATCACAAAAAAGAAATGAAACTTAAATTGAGTTTACGTGCATTCATCAATTCACTAAAAGGCAATCCTTTCATCTACCTGTGCCCTGTTAATCCTAACATTAACTCATTGTGTTACCTTATTAGGAGAACCTAACCTCGACCTTGACCTTGATCTTCACCTCGATTTTACTCCGCATATTCCAAGAAAGAATGATATATTCTTCTCAAACTTAAGAAACAAAGAAAAAATAAAATGCAAAATTTATAAAAGAAAGACTAAAAGTGCAACCTAGATTCAAATAGACCAAAAGTGCAACCTAGCTTCAGATATGATACGGATCCGCCACCACTCGTCAATAAAGCTCAAGGAAGCATGGCAAACAATGTAGGAGATCCGTTAGTGCTTCCCAATGGATCGATTACACGAAGTCGTGCCAAGCGATATGGGGCAGCCATGTCCTTATATGTTCAAGTCCAAATAACACAAGAGCTTCATGATGTGGCATTTAACTCATGATGTGGCATTTAACAAGTTTTGTGAGGAACTTGAAGGCCTTCCTACGCTTCTTACAATGTTGGAGACATGTGCTGATGGTGTGGCACGCCTGTGCTGAGTGGCAAACCCTGGGGGTGCTAGAGTCTACCTCCTGTAGCACGTGGGTGCTAGGTAGCACGCCCTAGGTGGCACGCCCTGACACTGACTTGGACGTGTTTTTATATTTTTATGCTTTCTTTGGCTTAGTTCTTTGTTATCTTTGTATGGGCCTTTTTGTTAGTCGGTCTTTTATATTAGGTTAGCCCAATTATATTAGTTCTAGTATAAATACTATTGCCTTCTTTGTAAACAAAAAACTTTGATAAAAATTGAAATACAGAATTGATCAAGCTTTGCTTGTTTCCTTGCTTAGAGTGATAGTGAGAGATTGCTTCCTCTAATTGCATCAAGAATTCTAGATAGACTTATCAACTCGTTTGTGGCTGCTTCCTCTAATTGCATCAAGAATTCTAGATAGACTTATCAACTCGTTTGTGGCATTTATCTGGTTCTTAATTCTTTGATTATTGGTGTTCCCGTTTCCTTATAAGCGAGGGGTGCCATAGAGGCGAATTTCATCTCAATCTTTGATCTGATCCACTCGATTAGGGGTTCTAGGAATTGTTTCCTACAAGTTCTGCATCATATGGTATCAGAGCCTAATCAAAGTTTTGAGGTAAGTTCTATTATATTAGTTTTAGGAATTCGAGTTTTTCATTAGTGTACATTTATCCTTTTAATTCCAAATCTGGGTTTTCATCTTGCTTTCTTCTTTTGAGTTTGCTTTGTGTTCTTGATTAAAAAAAAAAAAAAACAAAGAACCTGAATATTAGAGACTATACGGTTGCCCAATTAAAAAAAAAAACAGAAAAGGAAAAGAAAAAAAAAAGGAAATACCTTAGGTTTGCCTACTCATTAAAAAAAAGAGGAATTGATTACTTCTATTATTAAAGAGTTATACCTATTAAACACTTTGTGGGACTGTTTAGGACACAAACCATACAATTATCCCTTGTAAAGGCCTTACCCTACCTAATTTGGGTCACATTTGTAGGTTAAGTGAGGATACAAGTCATCACGCCCGTGCTCCACCTTTGGCACGCCCGTGCTAGGCTCTAAACCTCAATTTCAGACCAAAACCAACTAGCACACCCATGCTTCAACCTTAGCACGCCCGTGCTAGGCTATGACTCTCAAGTTCAGACCAAACCACAACAAGCACGCCCGTGCTTCTATCTAGCACGCCCATGCTAGGCTCTGACCTTTAAAAAAATTTTTTTTTTTTTTGAGTTTTCTTTGTTTGCTTGCTTTGTTTATGTAGTAATACATAAGTCCATATTTAGTTTGCTTTGTGGTGAACTAAATTCATCTACTATATCCATAATTCATCTTTCTTTGATTCTAGTTTCTTATTCTTGCTTTGTGCTTCCTTTGCTTCTTTTATGTTGTTAGGGTGTATTTGCTTATTTACTACACTCTAATTGATAATTAAGTAGTACATTATTTTGTTCTTATGCTACCCATCGTTTTTCATTTTTGAGTCTTTTCTTCTAGAATTGAGCTTGCTTTCCTTGTTATGATTTTATTTCGTTGAGTTTAAACGTACTTTGAGATTGGTTGGTTGGCCTGGAATTCTGAAGTACAATTAGAGGATTTGCAAAGAGTGGTAAGGAGTGTAAACACATGAGGTAGTGTTTTCTTCACTTTAACCTGAAGTACAATTAGAGGATTTGCAAAGAGTGGTAAGGAGTGTAAACACATGAGGTAGTGTTTTCTTCACTTTAACCTTATTGCTTTTGTGATTACTTCTTTGAGTACCAACCATGAATACAGGAAAGTCTGGAGAAACTAGTGGGGAAGGAAATCAAATTAAAGATCCCTAATTAAAGCTCTTTATGGAGTTAATTCAAGGGCAGTTCCGAAACTATAATAGTTTCCTCCAAGATGTGAGAGATGAGTTACAGGAGATAAAAGCCGCCTAAAGTTCAAATGCAACAAGAGCTCATATAACTAATACTCCACCAGCTAGATCTCAAACTCCTGAAGATGAAGAGACCAACAATCCTAAAGTTGGTACAGTTGATGGTGACTTGGGATCCATCAAAATGAAAATTCTGGAGTTCTATGGAAACAATAATGCAGAAGAGTACCTTGAGCGGGAAAGGAAGGTTGAGTAAATCTTCGAGTGCCATAATTACTCGGAGGAGAAGAAGTCTTACCTTGCAGTTGTTGAGTTCAAGGGGTATGCAATGTTTTGGTGGGAACAATTGTTGTTGAAGAAGAGAAAGAAGGGAATGCGACTTGTGCCACAATGGGAGACAATGAAGGAGTTGATGCACCAGAAATTCGTCCCAGCCCATTACTTTCGGGACTTGCATAACAAATTGGCAAGATTGGTGCAAGGGGGGAGAAGTGTGGAGGTATACTACAAGGAAATGGAAATGTGCATAGCTAGAGCCAAGATTGAAGAGGCTGAAGAAATTACTGTGTCCAGGTTCCTTAGAGTTTTGAATAGCGAAATTGCCGATGCTTTGGAGATGTATCACTATGATACACTCGAAGAAATGGTAGATATGGCAATGAAGTTAGAAAGACAGAAAAGGGGGAAGTTCACTAAAAAGTATTCCAGCAATATTGGGGGATCGAAATGGTCCAAAGGAGATGAAAGAAGAGATTTCAGAGGCAATAGTTCCCAAAGAGCAGAATCAACTTCAAAAGAAAAAGAGGTTGCCCAATCTACATTCAAGGGTAACAAAGGTACTTCTAACCCTATAATCCCTTCTAGAGAGATTAAATGCTTCTAGTGTTTGGGGAAAGGGCATATTACATCTCAATGTCCTAATAAGAGGGTTATGATTACTAAGGATGATGGGAATATCAGTTCTGAATCTGAATGCAGTGACTATGATGATGTGCCACATTTGCATGATGTTGATAATGATAATTTGGATGTGGATGATCATAACTTGTTGTTTGCTGAACATGGAGAATTTCTAGTTGTTAGACGTGCTTTGAACATGCATGTTAAGGAAGAGAGTCTTGAACAGCGAGAGAATGTATTTCACACTAGATGTTTGATTAGCAAGAAAGTGTGCATCCTTATTATTGATGGGGGTAGTTGCACTAATGTAGCTAGTGTAAGTATGTTGAATAAGCTGAACTTGGCATGTATGAAACATCCTAAGCCTTACATGCTATAATGGTTGAATGATTGTGGGGAGGTGAAGGTGACACGCCAGGTACTTATGCCATTTTCTATTGGCTGGTACAAAGATGAGATCTTGTGTGTTGTTGGGAAGGGCATGGCAATACGATAGAAGGGCACTACATGATTTGTTCCATTATCACCTCAAGAAGTGTATGCCGATTAGAAGAAGATGCTTGAGAGAGAGAGAGCGAGAGGCTTCAGCTTTGAGGGAAAATGGGAGTGAGGCTCCAAGTTCTAGAGAGCAAAAGAGTGAAAAAAGTGAGGTTGAGAAGAAAGAGGCCACAAAAGATACCAAACAGATTAATGGCCCAATGGTGAGTGAAACACCGAGAGGGGAGAGAAAGAAACACACTTTTTATAGAATTAATGGCCAATTAATGGCCCAATGGTGAGTGAAACACCGAGAGGGGAGAGAAAGAAACACACTTTTTATGCGAGAGCTAGAGAGGTTAAGTGTGCTATAGCCTTGAGGTAGCCTGTGTTGCTTCTTAGGTTCAAGGAGACTTTGTTTATTAACACCGACACTAATCTTGATGGTTTACCTTTTGTGTTTGTTTCTATGTTGTAGGAGTTCAATGATGTCTTTCCCGAAGAATTGCCTAGTGGATTGCCACCTTTGAGAGGGATAGAGCATCAAATTGACTTCATTCTCGGCTCCACCATTTCGAATCGACAGCCTATAGAAGCAATCCAACGGAGACAAAGGATTTGCAGAGGCAAGTTGATGAACTTATGGAGAAAGGATTGGTGCGAGAGAGCAAGAGCCCTTGTGCCGTTCCAGTACTCTTAGTACCCAAAAAGGATGGTACATGGCGAATGTGCGTTGACTGTAGAGCGGTCAACAAAATTACGGTAAAGTATAGACACCCTATCCCTAGACTTGATAACATGTTAGACGAGTTATGTGGGTTGACTTACTTTACTAAAATAGATTTAATGAGCGGTTATCATCAAATTAGAATGCAACCAAGTGATGAATGGAAAACTACTTTCAAAATTAAGTATGGCTTGTATGAATGGTTAGTGATGCCTTTTGGATTGTTTAATGCACCTAGTACTTTCATGAGGCTTATGAACCATGTTTTACGTGATTTCTTAGGAAAATTTATAGTTGTATATTTTTATGATATACTTGTTTATAGCAAGTCTCTTAATGAATACTCACCTTCGTTTATAGCCAAGTCTGCTAAATGATCATGGGAGAGCCGACATGTTAGTGCTAGTATTAGCAAGCCTATTGAGAGAACTGATGTTTATAGCAAGTCTCTTAATGATCATGTTGAGCATGTTAGGCTAGTATTACAAGCTTTGAGAACTGAACAATTGTATGCTAAGCTTAAGAAATGTACATTTTGTATAAATAGACTTGTGTTCCTTGGCTTTGTTGTGAGTGTGCAGGGTATTAAAGTGGATGAGGAGAAAGTGAAAGCTATCAAGGAATGGCCGACGCCTAAATCAGTTTCAAATGTGCGAAGTTTCCATGAGTTGGCGAGTTTCTACCGACAGTTTGTACAAGATTTCTCTTCTATTGCCGCACCACTCATGGAGGTAATTAAAAAGGAAGTTGGATTCAAGCGGCGTGAGGAACAGTAGAAAGTGTTAGACACACTTAAAGGGAAGTTGACATCCGCTCCTATACTTTCTTTACCTAATTTTGAGAACACTCTTGAAATTGAGTGTGATGGTTCTGGTGTAGGAATTGGAGCAATACTAATGCAAGAGAAGAAGCCAATTGCCTACTTTAGCAAAAAGTTAAATAGAGCACAACTCAATTACTCAACATATGACAAGGAGTTGTATGCCTTGGTGAGGACTTTGAACGTATGCAACACTACTTACTACCTAAGGAGTTTGCCATCCATACCGATCACGAAGCCCTAAAGCACTTGAACGGTCAAGGTAAGCTCAACAAAAGACATGGTAAGTGAGTTGAGTTCATTGAACAATTCCATTATGTTATTAAATACAAGCATGGGAAAGATAACATTTGAAGTTCATATGACAATTCCATTATAGTTTATAAATACAAGCATGGAGAGGAAAGATAGAAGTCATTGTTGTTATGATTAACATTGTCCAGAAGATATGCTTTGCCTTACAAACTCTTCGGTCTAGTTGCTAAGATTTGAGGTATGTTAAAAGATTATTGTATGTGTCTATATTCACTAAAATTTTTTGGAATGTGTATTTTAGCATGTGAACTTAGTGAGCAATGATAAATTTTATACATCAATGAATGGATATCTCTTTTCAGGAGGCAATAAACTTGTGTGATGCCTAAATGCTCTAATGCTGATTTATTGCTTGTAGCTTGAAGTCTCATTGTGAGGGGATTGATGGGAACTTTGAGAGTACAATAAGACTTTATGACAAAGACGAACCGTGTTAATTGACATTTTTATATATATTAAGGCCTCATATGCGAATAAAAAGTTATGGAGAAGTTATGATGAATCTTTGTCTTGCTTGCACATGCCAAGATCTAAGTATATAGCCAATACATGGCTTGATACTGCCTTACCAGTTTCTAGTACAAACCTTGGTTGGATATTATCTACTGGATTTTGGTAACTTGGATTACCTAGCAGACTAAGAGCAAAAATGGTAGAGTACACATATTTGTGGCTCGGTTGATTATGGATTTACAGTAAAATGGACTAGGCATGGTAGAGACAACATATTTGTGGTGGTTGATAGGTTCAGTAAAATGGCTCATTTTATTCCATGTCATAAAACTGATGATGCCATTAATATTGTTGACTTATTCTTTAGAGAGGTGGTACGATTACATGGGGTACCGTGAACCATCGTCTCTGATAGGGATACTAAATTCCTTTCACATTTTTGGAAAGTTTTGTGGGGTAAGATAGGTACTAAGTTGCTTTATTCTACTAATTGTCACCCATAAACAGACGGACAAACTGAAGTTGTGAATAGGACTTTAGGAACTCTACTACGTGCTATTGTGGGTAAAAATTTAAAAACTTGGGATGATTGTTCGCCATTTATTTAATTTGCAAATAATCGAAGCATACATTCTACTTCAGGTTTTTCTCCATTTGAACTTGTTTATGGATTTAACCCACTAACTGTTTTGGATCTTGTTCCTTTATCTTTACCTGAGCTTTCTAGTTTAGATGGTGATAAAAAGGCTGAATTGGTGAAGACTTTACATGAGAAAGCTCGAGCAAATATCGAAAAGAGGAACAAAAAGTATGCTGACAGGGATATCGAAAAGAGGAACAAAAAGTATGCTGACAGGGCAAACAAAGGAAGGAAGAAGCTGGTGTTTGCGCCTAGAGATTGGGTATCGGTGCACCCTTGGAAGGAGAGGTTTCCCAACCAACGGAAGTCTAAGCTGGATGCACATGGAGATGGTCCATTCCATGTGTTGGAACGCGTCAATTACAATGCTTACAAGATAGATTTACCTAGTGAGTATGGTGTTTCCGCTACCTTTAATGTTAGTGATTTGTCTCCTTTTGATATGGATGCAGATTTGAGGACAAATCTTTTTGAGGAAAGGGGGAATATCTCCTTTTGAGAGGAAAAAAGGGGAATGATAAATCGCGAATCAACACCACTCATCAATAAGCGCAAGGAAGCAAGGAAGAACAACGATAGGAGATACCGTTAATGCTTTCCCTAATGGATCGATTACAACGAAGCCGTGCCAACGCCGATATATTAGGAGCAAAATCAAATGTCCCCTTATAATGTTCAAGTCCAAATAAACACAAGAGCTTCAATGATGTGAGCACCTTTAACAAGTGTTGATGAGGACTTGAAGGCCTTCCTAGGCTTCTTAACACGTTGGAGGCATATGACTGATCGCAGAGTCTGGCAAATGCCCATAAATGTCCTTATATGTTCAAGTCCAAATAACACAAGAGCTTCATGATGTGGCATTTAACAAGTGTTGTGAGGAACTTGAAGGCCTTCCTAGGCTTCTTACAACGTTGGAGGCATATGCTGATGGTGTGGCATGCCCATGTTAAGTGGCATGCCCGTGTTGAGTGGCACACCCTGGGGGTGATAGAGTCTGCCTCCTGTAGCACAGGGGTGCTAGGTAGCATGCCCTGGGTGTGCTAGACACTAACTTGGACGTGTTTTTATGTTTTTATGCTTTATTTGGCTTAGTTCTTTGTTATCTTTGTATGGGCCTTTTTGTTAATGGGTCTTTTGTATTAGGTTAGCCCAATTATGTTAGTTTCTAGTATAAATACTATTGTCTTCTTTGTAAACAAACAACTTTGATAAAAATTGAAATACAGAATTGATCAAGCTGTGCTTGTTTCCTTGCTTAGAGTGATAGTGAGAGATTGCTTCCTCTAATTGCGTCAAGAATTCTAGATAGACTTATTAACTCGTTTGTGGCGTTTATCTGATTCTTAATTCTCGATTATTGGTGTTCCCATTTCCTTATAAGCGAGGGGTGCCATAGAGGCAAAGTTCATCTCAATCTTTGATCTGATCCATTCGATTAGGGGTTCTAGGATTCGTTTCCTACGGTTTCCTCATCAAGATAGCTTGATGATTTAATAGGTGATTCTGATATGGACTTTGATACTGATCTCGAAGAAGATCGATCCAATGATTTGTTGCATAAGAGCATAAAAGATATTACTATGTAGGAAAAACACGTTCCATATGTATGTAACCATATGTATATGTGTGTGTGTACCTCTTGTTCCTTCTTGGACTTCTGCTTTTGTCAAGGCTTCTTGATGGACTACCTTTATACCTCCATACCTCTTCATCTATGCAAGTAGACATAAATACCAAAACCATGACCAATTCAAAAATGCAGTTACATTTGAAGCCTTCAAGACATCAAGTTTCTTTCTCATGCATACACGAAGCGTAAATGAAGTTTAGTCTATAGATAAGCATGTCAACTTTAATGCCTCCTACATCCTCGATGCATATATTTATGATCCAAATAGGAAAGGGATTGCCAGAAAATTAAGTCCCAAACAAACTAATACAATTCTAGATTAAATAGTTACTCGAATATAGGCTCTTGCCTAAGGATTTCTAAATTCAGTGCCATCAAGCTTCCATAAATATAGAAACAGAAGCTTGGACAACCAAAAAAGTTAGATAAAATGAAAAGCCATAGGAATTTGCATAGATAATTCTATCAAGTTTCCAACTTTCTGACAATCTCTCTCATTTGAGTGTCCAACAACATCATAATTTAAAAAATCCAGATTAAATAGTTACTCGAATATAAGTTCTTACCCAAGGATTTCTAGATTCAGTGTCATCAAGCTTTTGTATGTGCAAAAACAGAAGCTTGGACGACTAAAAAAGTTAGATAAAACGAAAACCCATAGGAATTTACATAGATAATTCTGTCAAGTTTCAGAAAGAGATAACCAGAAAATGAGAAATTACCTCGGTGTTGCTGTTTAGAAGCATAGTAGATCGGAGGTAGCGAGAGGAGAACAACACAGATCGATGGATAAGAGACCTGCAATGGTGAAGTTGTGAAATTGTGTTTTGTTGTTGGGTTGTGTTTTGTTTTTTAATAATTAGTAATAATTAAAAATTAAAATTATTAATCTTTTAAAAGCCACATATATATGTGTATCCAATCAAATTGTGAATAAATAAAAGAAAAATTCTTAAAATAAGATAAATATAATACTGAACAACGTTGAATCTTCTCTTTGTTTCAGCTTTCATATATATATACGTTGAAATTTCTCTTTGTTTTCAAGCTTATTTACATAAATATGTAATAATAATAATATAAGTATATATAATATTATTCCAAGTATTTATTTATAATTAAATTCTATATTTTTAATTATACTTAAAAAATATTTAAAAATGTCTATATCTGTATAATATATAAAAAGACGGTAGTTTGCTTTATATGGAAGCCAAGTGTAAGCTGCACAATTTGCCACTTGATATTATTTGGAGTATATAATGACATATGTTAGAATTCTAATACAATTTGCCACTTGACAGTAATTTGGATTATAAAATGACAGATGTTAGAATTCTAACACAATTTAGCACAATTGTAAGTATTGTAAGAAAATCAGTTTTTTATATTTTCAGATAATCTCTTTATCAAGATAATATTTATAAAAAAGATTATCTCTAGCATTTAATATATTAATATAAATTTATTTTTTTTATAAAACAATTAATAAGTAATCTATACGCTTTAAAAAATGTGAATAAATAATATATTACTATTAAATCGCTTTTTAATATATTAATATAAATTTATTTTTTTTATAAAACAATTAATAAGTAATCTATACGCTTTAAAAAATGTGAATAAATAATATATTACTATTAAATAAACAATATATGAACAATTTTAAAAATATAAATTAGAACGTACAAGGTATGATAATTTTTAAAAAAGTAGGACATTTACACGTTTAGAACACACTACACTAAAAAAGTAATACATTAATATTTCAAATAATTAAACAATCATTTATAATAAATTATGAACATAAAATAAAAAAATTAATTTCTTATTTCAATGACACAAAAATAACTTTATTTTTATTGGTGATAGAAAAAAGCTTGATTGATTAGCTTGATGCATTGAGTAGTTTTTTATACTAGGAGTTAGGTTGCCTAGAAACGGAACATGAGATACATGAACGTACGAGATACGACTATTTTTAAAAAAGGTAGGACATCTACACGCTTAGAACAAAATTTTAAATAAGTAATATATGAGATAAATTGTATGAAGTAATTTTTTACTTCAAAATACTTAAATTAAAAAAACATACATAATTTTTTATTATAATAAGAAAAAATCTTGATTGATTAGCTTGGTGTATGAAGTAATTTCATATACCAGAAGTTAAATTGTACGGACATGAGACATGAGATATAAGAATATACAAGATATAATAATTTTTAAAAAAGATAGAACATTCATACGCTTAGGACACACTGCATTAAATGAGTAATATATTAATATTTCAAATAAATAAATAATCATTTATAATAAAATATGAACATAAAAAATAAAAAAAATTAATTTTTTATCTCAATGACACAAAAACAAATTAAAAAAAAACACTTCATTTTTTATTGGTAATAAAAAAAAAAAACTTGGTTGTTTAGCTTGATGTATGAAGTAGCATCATATACTAAGAGTTAGATTATATGGACATGATACACGAGATACGGGAATGTACATGATACATGATAATTTTTTAAAAAGTAGGACATCTACACGCTTAGGACACACTACATTAAGTAAGCAATACATTAATATTTCAAATAAATAAACAATTATTTACAATAAATCATAAAAATAAAATAAAAATACTTAATTTTTTATTTCAAACATTTATTTACAATAAATCATAAAATAAAAATAAAAAATACTTAATTTTTAATTTTCAATATAATTTAGTTAAATTCTCAAAATTATTAATGCACTAATTGAAAAAATATATTAATAGCCTATGTATAGCCGCATATTTTTGATATATGGTCATACCATGCATGACTTTTGTTATTACATACTTTAAATAAAAGGCTTCGCAGGATATTTAAGAAGACAATATCTTAGCGTCGGCAATTTTTAAGGCATGTAAAGATGAGATACAATATATATCAATATTTATTATATAATTTTGCTATATATTTAAATGAATGTTATATAAATATAATTTCATCGTTTAATTTTTTCCACGAAGTTCTAACACTAGTATTATATATAAAACTTAGTTGAACAGTATTGAACCAGTTGAAATCTCCGGTTCAGTCGAAAATCCTGGCTATTGACTAATCCAGGTTCTCAAAAATATTGCATACTATAACAGATAAGTTTTTTTAAAAAAATAACTTTAATTAAAAATTTTTTGAAATGTTTTGATTATTGTATATGTATTTATCTAAAAAAGTAATATTTTAAATAGATATATACTTAATTTTTTATTTCAATATAATTAGTTAAATTCTCAAAATTATTATCACTATTGAAAAATATATTAATAGTATGTATGCATTTTTTGATATAGGTCATACCATGCATGACTTTTGTTATTACATACTTTATAAAAGGCTTCGCAGGATATTTAAGAAGACATATCTTAGCGTCGCAATTTTTAAGCATGTTAAAATGAGATACAATTTATCATTTTATTATATAATTTTGCTATTTTTAATGATGTTATAAAATATTATTTCATCGTTTAATTTTTTTCCACGAGTTCTAACACTAGTTATATATAAAACTTAGTTGAACAGTATTGAACCCAGTTGAATTCTCCGGTTCAGCGAAATCCTGGCTATTGACTAATCCGGTTCTCAAAATATTGCATACTATACTAGAAAATAAGTTTTTTTAAAAAAATAACTTTAAAATTTTGAAATGTTTGATTATTTATATGTATTTATCTAAAAAATAATTTTAATAGATTATATCCAATCAATTCATAAAATATAATTTTTTAATTGATCATGACTAAGATTATTTTAAGATATTTAAATTTTATTAAAGGAAAAATCAAAAATACTATTTAATCATAACTAAGGTTATTTTAAAATATTGAAATTCTATAATGGGCGAAATTGGAAAACCAATTGTTTCCATATTCCCACGTTATGGACAAAAGATTAATGAGAAATTGAATAAAAAAAAAATGCTGACATTGAGCCCATTTCTTAAAGGCATTTTGGTTGTGGTTTGGGCTGCGACTGCGGAGAAAATTTTGGGCGAAGAGATGGTCTATTTTTAGACTGCAGCGTTTTACAAAGACAAAAATAAGGAGTGAAATAGGTCTATCCTCCAAAACCGCTCAACGACAACGTTCGGCGATCCCGAGCTTCTCCTCGTGTGTGAAAATCCGTCTCTGGGTGCGCTTCTTTGACCTTGTCCATATTTTGGTTTTCAGAAAAGAAATCGCTTGATGAAATTAATTACTAAAGATTATTGTTCTTTACCAATTCAGTGTCAGGTGATAGATAGATAGATCGATCGATCGAACGATCTTGTATTTGGGGAAAAAGAAGGTAGAAAGATGGGAGTTAAACAGGCGATAAAGAGACTGGATGCGTTTCCTCGCGCAGAAGAGCATTTGTTGCAAAAAACACAATCCGGAGCTCTTGGTAATCAGCTTTTTCTCCTGTCTTCTTTTACCTTCTTTTTTTGATTTTGGAGATCTTTCTTGTTTCTGTTTCCTCGTTTTCTTTTCTTAATTACAAAATGGAAGTTTTTTTTTACGCTTTCAGCTTTATTTTTGTATTTTTGTTTTAATTTCTGCCTTCTTGTCTCTTTTTGTAGTTTCCATAATCGGTCTTGTCATAATGGCTACATTATTCTTGCACGAGCTTACATATTATCTCACCACATATACGGTTCATCAGGTCTGTCTTAGTGTATTACCTCTCTACTGCCTTTTTGTTAACCTCATGAGGTAATGCAGGGGCATGAAAAATTTAGAGTTTTCTTAGTGCAGCCATGTCCCTGTTGACCAGATAAGTTATTTCCTTTAGTCATGTAAATTTGATATTTCTCATGTGTGGCAGATGTCTGTCGACTTGAAACGTGGAGAAACTCTTCCAATTCACATAAATATGACTTTTCCTTCATTACCTTGTGATGGTGAGAAATTCAATTTTGCTCCCTTTTCATAGGTGTTTCAAATTTCCTTTTTTTTCTTTTTTTTGTTAATTCTTTTACTTTTGAAATTTAATCTCTGCAGTCTTGAGTGTGGATGCAATTGACATGTCAGGCAAGCATGAAGTAGATCTTGATACAAACATATGGAAAGTAAGACTATATATTTTATAAAAATTTTTTGTTATACTCTGCAGTTTGCTATGGACATAATGAAATGGACCGCTAAAATGAATTGTCATAGTTGCTATGGTTTTTAGTTGACTGTGATGTTTTTGACAATGCTATATTTCTTTATGGATTACATGTGTGATCATAAATAATATATCTTTATTGTTATGGTCCCAAGTTTATGAGCTGGTTATAGGTCTATTTGATTTAACATAAGAATATAATTAGGTTTTATAATGAGATAACCCTACAGTCTCTTTGAGCTCATTTGAAAGAACTCTACAATCTCTAAGTTTTAGGAACTCAAACTTTTTTACAATCTCTTCTCATTCACTTCAGTTTAAAATATAAACAAGAAAGGAAATAACTGCAACAAACAATTATCTGCAACCACAACTTGGAGAAAAACTAAATAAAACTGCCAACCACAATTAAAGATGCTAATCCAATGTGTATAGGAACCGCATGGGAATCCTAAAGAGAAATAAATCTAAACAACTAAAACATATCTCCACCAGAATTATCAAATTATTTAGGACTAAGGTGGATACTCATATGAGCTCCTACATTACTCCCATTCCCAAAATTGTATGAGATGCATCAGGTTGAACCTCCTCTAGTTTGAAAAAATGTTCATTAACACATCTGACCAAAATAATTTCTTACACTGATGACCCTGCATATATACCTGCACATAATAAAGCAAAGCCTCTTTGCTCACTGCTCCTTACATCTGCTTTATTTAACTTCTTAATAAATTGAACTTGTGATGAACTGCCTATTGTATTCCCTTGTAGACTGTTTGATGGGTTGAGAACTTCCTTTCCTTTCATATAATCTCATGGCAGTAATTAGTTTGAGCGTGTTAAATTCTATTTCCCTACCTATGTGGTAGTGTAACCCACTAATGAAAATTTCCATTTCTCGTTCTTGAGTAAGTGCACTAGCTCTTTTGACTGTTCAAAATAGTGTTGATACTCGTTACTGACCTAGTTTCTTGAAGCTTTGATGGCTATCCTAACTTATTACCTCTTACTGCTGGACCAAAATGAAGATTGCATAGAGGTTTATACTACTATGTCAAATTTGGGTCCTTCCTAGTTGTTTCTGTAAACCACACTTGAGGCTCACCCTTCATCTGGTAGGAAGACAACTCCTCCTTATCCTCCTCTGAAGATCATTGATGCCAGAAAAAATATTGACATTGGCTAAGCCAACGCAAGGGATCTGCCAATCCATCATAAGAAGGGAAATTCAGTTTGGCATACTATGGCATGAAGTTTCTCCCATGTGGAGCATCCATGCTGCCACTTCTTTGCCCCCAGCAACACTATTTTCCCCCTAGTTATTTCCTTATATTTGAGTAGAAATCAACTCATTCTTCAGAGACTATACTTAGACATCTCCTCTCATTCTGCTCAATCCTGTATATCTTCCTTATCCATGCTATAAAGGCCTAAAGCTGTTGTAGTTCCCTTAAATTGCCCATGACTACTTGACGGAAAACATGAATACATGAATACAAGAAAACCAAAATCAAATATTCAAGCTTAGAATTATGATCCAAGTTCAATGCGGATTTTTATTGCAGAAATAGTAGACCACTTCCAGTTATTTTATAGTTTATTTGGGACTATATTAAATGAATAAGTTGCTGGTACAATGTTTCCAAATTTGGTACAATCTTGTAATTTCAGCTTTGCTAGAAAATCTTTTCCTATTTCTTTAGGAGTCTTATTTAGTTTAAGAGAGTGTTTGGTTTGACTACTCATTTTTAACTTTTAACTTATATTGTATTTTTTAACTCACAAGTCAATTTAAACTTAAGTAGTTAAGTGTTTGATAAAACTACTGGAAAGAACTTTAAGTATTTTAAGTGTTTAATTGATAGCTAATTAACAAGAACTTCATTTGTCAAATATCAAAAATTTTATGTTGATTAATATCAATTCAAAGAGTTCGTTAAAAACAAAGATAATATTCTCATTTTTAAAATTATTAGGATTACAGAGTCTTTTGCTTTGTCAAGAGTAGTTTTAAAATAAGTAGATAATCCTAAGCATGGGTACCTTGCTTATGACTTCTGAATAATTTTTTTTAAGTAGTTTTTTTAACTTATAAGCTAAACCAAACACCATTCTACTTGTGAATTTCTACTCAAAAATAGGTTTGTGTCACTTAAGACCAAACCGAACACCCTCTAATTCTTATTTTTGAGTCTTTGTTGGGTTGGGATGGTATTATTCTTTTTTTAGTTTATTTTGGAGTCGAAATCCTTAGAGGATGTGGACTGGTTCTAAAGTCCTTCTCTTAAGGACTTAGGAGTTGTGTAAAATCCTTTTTATTAAGGATTATTATTTGTTGAAGTCTATAGTACTTTAATGCTTTCGTGTAGTTCTTTTATTAAATAAATAATAAAAAAAAAGAAACAGCTTTTTATGCTACTTCTGAGTTGCGTGATGCGATTCAACCATAGGTGTTATGACTATCAAATTTTGCTTCTGATGCCTAAAAACGTTTGGACTTGAAGATTACACTTATCTTTCTTCACATGCTTACCCCTTTATTTTACTATTCCTGTATCACTGTTCACAGTCTTCTTGTTCCTCCATAAGTGGCTCCATGATTCTCCTTTTTGTGTTCTCTTGCTTCCTTAACCTATTCCCTTATAAACCCTAATTGCTAACCTAAAATCCTATCATTCTATCCTCCAAATAAATCCTACAGCCAGCCTTAATATCTAGTTCTCCAAGCTGCTCTCTATTTCAATTGTACTGAACTGCACTTAAAACCTCTTTTTATCCTTTAGTTTTGTTCCTCAATTTCACCTTTTTGTAAACCCTAATTGTCCATCTTAACTCCATCTTTTTAATTAACCCGGAATGCATCCACACTAGCCATTCCTCCAATTACGTTAGTACTTACTACCAAATGTTGTGTTTCCGATTTAGTTATGGGTATTTGATTAAACATATTAGATTTTAGGGCTCATTAAGAGAGAAACCTATGATCACTTAGTGCTCGTTTATGAGAATGCTACGATCTCTGATTTCTATGACCTCCAAACCCTACTTAATCCCTTAATTAACTGACCTCCTAAACAACTGAATCCGATGCTAAAGGATGATAACTACCCACTAAAATAACTATTTGCCATAATAAAGATCTTGCTTAACTACCACCCACTAGTAAAGAAATGGATTGCGTAAAATAATAAATAAAACTACCCAAAATAAACCAGCTCCATAACATTTACACACAATGTTTTGAGCCACCAATTCTTGGGGACGTTTTTAAAGGAAGAATCATAAATAGAATGTAATGAGAAATAGAGTCCTTAAGTTCTTTGGTTAAAAAAGATATTATCTAAGAGAAAAACCAGATTAAAAGGTGGGCTTCTTCTGCTAATGGCCTAATAAACAAAAGATTATGCACTTGCTGTTCTTGTGATTTTGTTCAATGATTGTAATTTTATCCATTGACATTATCAACTCCAATTGCATCAACATTTATACTGAATGCACCAATGACAAAATCAATTCTTGTTATAAACTTGAAATCATTGCTAAATCCTAAAAGTTAGATTTTATTTCTCTTTCCTTCTAAAAGTACTGCCCTTTCCTTTTACTTTATTTATTCTCTCTTTTCCCTTTGGTCTCCTCTCTCCAGTAGTAGTCCTTTAGGAATTCTGCTAATTTATCATTCATTACCTCCTTACTCTTCTCTAAATAAATTCCACAAAAACCATTAACCCATTCTCCAACAATAAGTACTCAAGATCACTAAGTACACTTCATAAATCTGCTATAGAAAATCCATCTTGACCTTGCAATTGTTGCAACAAATCTAGCAAGTGCTTGAAAGCTTTTGTATCACTAACTACACTTCATAAATCTGCTATAGAAAATCCATCTTGACCTTGCAATTATTGCAACAAATCTAGCAAGTGCTTGAAAGCTTTTGTATCATTTAGTGTTAAGCTTGATTCATAAATGATAAACTTTGAGCATTAATGCAGTAGACTAATGGCAGTGTTAGATTTTTTTTAGTTGTGATTAATGTTGCATTGTGCTTGGGGAGGTATTCTTGGCATACGATTTAGGGATGGTGGTGCTATGTAATCTGGGTTTTAGATATTGGTGGAGTCACGTTAGCGCCCTGAATTCAAATACAGGGGACTATCGTCCATTACAATCACGATTCTTTCAATAGGTCGATTCATGTTGATACTAATACAAAGTAACCGCTTAATGCCCTTCAAAAGTATTTGCTTCCTTCTCTTATCTAAAGACTTTCTTTGCTCTTCTAACTCTTCAAAGTTTCAGCTCTTCTTGTTCTACATATTTCCCAATTTCTTGCTTTTTCCTTCCAAACCTTTGAATTTTCATTGAGTCTTGAGATCTAGTTGATAGAGAGGGTAGTTTCATTTTTATTTCATGAGAAATTTATGAAAATCAAACAAAAATTGAGATTTGGGTTCGGTAAATCACAAGGAATTGTTGAGTTGAGATATTGAAAGATGAAGAAAAGGCTAGTGTGTGGAGAAGAGAAGCTGGCTGCATTGGTGTCATGTGGAGAAGAGGAGCTAGCTGCATTAGTGTTTTGTGGCGAAGAGGACTTAAGTCGCTTTTTTGCACGGTGATATGAACAACTTTAGAGATTTGTGGCCTTTTTAAATGTTTCCCCTTGCGTGAGTTTAGATTAGTTAAATGTACAATTTATGATTTATTTATCATTTTCTTTTTGAAGTTTAATGTATAAGAGCAAAGTTTAAAGTCTATGAACTTTCAACATAATAATGTAAATGTTTTGAAAGGAAATAAATTTTATCTAAAATCTTGTACAAATAAATGATATAATATTTTATCTATAAAAATTATAGAAAGGAATTTAGAACAAAAGTATGATTTCAAGTTAAAGTTTAAAGTCAATTGTTCATAGATAGTATGTACTATTTTTTTTCCCTTCATGACGTGTAAATGAATTTAACATTTTGAGTTACTTAATTACACATTACAAAAGTGGCATCATACATGAAAATTATTAGGAAAGGCATATCTCTTGAAGAGGCAAGGCCTTCATCCAATTGATGAGTGGGAAACAAAGTCCTAAGCAAGGAGTTACTTTGGACTAACAAATTTCCATGCTTACTATTGTAGTACTAGGCAATTACATAACTTTCTACACTGCTGTGCTCGTGTCTCCAGGCTATTTTTTTATCTTGTTAGGATGTTAAACTATTGACAAAAGAATTTGTTCGCTTTAAACAAAAATATGCTAGAAAAAATGTTTCATAGGAAAGAGGTGGATAAAGAATAATGAAACAGGAAACAAAAGCAAATGAAAAGGTGTATTATTCCTAGACATTTTGATTGTGGTTCATATCCAAGGAAAATATTGTACATTGAAAGCTCCAAGCAAAGGGGTGGTTTGCAATCTTAAGGTGGTTTGTAATATATAGGGGTTGAAAAGAGAACAAGTGTATTAAGCAACATTACCTAACCATGCAAATTCTGTTGTCTTGCTTTTCTCATTTTTTATGAGTCACAAACTACTTTGAGTGTGTCAATTATGGGGTTTCTTATTAACACTACAATAATTTTGGATGACAAGGTCAAGAAATAAGAAACTTAGGAAGCTGCAGATGGAGATATCAAGCTAAAGATTGGAGTAGAAGCTTAGTCTATGGAAAATATTTGGTATATCTATATTTAGAACTCTTTGTTGAATGGAAAATATTTATGTGGAAGCCACTGTTTGGAGTGCATAGAAGAAAATAGTATATGGAGAACCTTTGCTAATCAAAGGGAAAATTAAGCCATTTAAAAGATTTTCATGCAAGGCCATTTCTGGACTTCTATTGGGACAAAAATCTAACACATGATAAAACCTGGCGGGCATATAATCATATCAGTATTAACAATGACAGTTGTGATTCGTCACTTTTTGCCGTTGGTTTCTATCTAATCTAGTGATTGCTTGTACAATTCTTTCTAATATTAAATAATAGAGTCCTCATTGGTTAAAAACATCCTCATATTCCTCTTCATTGAATACAATTTAATCATGACAATGAAGAAATAATTTCTAGCTCATTTCTAATGTTGCAATGAAATGGTAAAAAATACTTTATTTTCCAGAAAATATTTTCCATTGAATTTATTTGCCAGAGTTATCATGTTCCAAAAAACAAATGGGGTTTTGGAGGGGAAACTAATTAGAAACGTGCTCTATTCATGTTGGAATCAGTTGTGATTTTGGCGTTAAGTGTACTTGTCATGAGTTCATGTCTTTTGAGATGCTTCACCATTAACATTCGTTTATTTAAACTTTCAGTAAGTACTTGTTCTCCTTAGAGACTCTATGTTTGAGTGCATCCATGTGCATACCATCAATGGCTTCACAGAAGCTATACTTTATCCTTCTGCTAACCAAATTAGAATTTTTTTTACAGCTTCGTCTGAACAGTTATGGTCATATCATTGGCACTGAATATATTTCGGACCTTGTAGAAAAGGAACATACTGCTCACAAACATGGTACTGCCCTTGATGCATTACACATCTATAACTTTGTTTGAAAGAAATTCAGTTTTTCTTTTTGAGATCTGTATTCAGATTATTTTTTGTTTTCATGCAAAATTCTTAGTTTGTATAAAGAACGTAGTAAACATGAAGTTAAAAGCACCTGACAGTTACAACTCATAATTACTGCTTAAAATTAAGTTACAATAATGCCCTCCACAGTTGGGCCTGATATTCTAGTCCATCCGCTGTTTTAAGGCTATATCAATAGTTCTTAATTTTTTGTTGTATTATATGCTTTGTCCTTCTGTTAAATTTTGGTATAATCTCTTTTGTAAAAGATAAAATGCTGGTCAAACTAATTCTAAATTCTGTAATTACCATTTGCAAACAAGTTTGCTGTTCTCTCTCTTCATTCACTACTCTTCCATAACCTTTGCAGAATAACATAAATTAATTTAGTCTCTTTCTTTGAGGAGTCAAGTGATTTTTACTGACCACAAGAGGATGGGGATAGTAGCAGTTGCACTGATCAAAGTGAGATTATTTGGTTTTGTTTGGAAGAGTAAAAGTGAGTTTTTGGGAGATGATTAACATGTTTTCTTCGGAGTGCAATTTTTTTTTTTGGGTCTCTTGCCAAGTGATTTGTGGATGAACTTTTTTTATTTTCTTCCATGAGAACAAATCTCTGTCTCTAACATTTTTTTTTTTTTTGTAATTTATATAATAGTGAGTTTTGGGAAATGATGGTAACATTGGGCATGTGGAGGGGCTGTGGTGAAAATGATGTGCAAATGCCCCAACGGAATGCTGGGTGGAGATTGGGGATGTGAAAAGGGGGTGGGGGGGTTCTATTTTCAAAGGTTTTGAGTTGAGGATCAGTGTATGTTTGTCTTTTTACGCTTGAAATAACAAAATACTTTACAAAAGGACTAGATACTTGATATAAGACAAGTACAAGAACCTAATAATGTATTCTTTTCAAAACTGGGGACAACATAATGTATTAGGACCAAGGAAAATCTTACTTTACCCATTTGGAATGTAGTTTTGGCATTGACTTGGCTGTTCAAAATTTTGGGTTCTTGTCAAGGTCCTTGTTTAATTAAAAAAACAACTTCTGATATGATTTATGTGTAGTTGTCTATTTAAGTAACACTAACAATTGGGGGCTGACTATGGGTCTATATGGTTAGGTCCTGTCCTGCCCTGGTTGTTTACTTGATAGTGTAAACAGGCTTGCTTCATGATAGAATGGTATTAGAGTAGAGCAACCACAAATTGGAAGTGTGGAGGGAAGTGTTGTGTAGCTATATGTAGGAAGTTAGTGTTAACAACCTCTAGAATCTGCTTGCCAAGTGAACTAAGGTTTTGGTCTATGGTTTGACCTTGATGAGGGTGATAATAGGTGGAGGAGAATATGCCATTCTAAAACTGACATATGAAATTTAACATTGTTAATCTCTGTTCTAATGGCCTTTTCTTGAAGTCTAGTGGTCGACTAGACCTTGGGGTCTTGGTTTTTTGATGATCCACATGAAGAGACCAAAGATGAATGGAAAATAGTTAAAATAGTAAGACAAATGTTTATGACTTTAATAAATCATTGAAAATCAAGTTAGTGGGCATCTTCTTCTACTTGTGATGTGCTACGGAGAGAAACTTGACCACGAGAAGGAAGTTATAACTTATAATCTCCCCATGCTTTTGGCAATAGTTTGCTCTTATCGTCCATATCCTTTTAAGATCGGAATATGCTAAACTCTTCTATGCAATTTGATGTAATCTGTACAAATAAAAGTTTGGTGCAATTTGATGTAATTCTGGAGAAGCTTTTGAATAGAATATCAATAAATGATCTTTAGCTTGCCCTCAACTAACTTCTCATGAACTTAATTTTACGAAATTAGTGTATGCACCAATATTGATATGGTAAATAATTGAACCTTTCTGCCTTGGCCACATTTTTCCATTGAAATTGCTAATACACCCTATCAATCATTGGACCTGACACAAATTCTTGGCAGCCCTTACTTTATCCTACATCTATCTTGCTTCTCTTCCTTGAGCTTTTACCTCACTGATACCTGTATGCATATGAATGATGAAAGGTTTTGATTTGCAAACTGCAGTAAAGGGGTAGATGAATTTCAACTCAAATAAGCATAATTTAGGAAAAACTAATATTATAGGCTATGGCCATAGAATGACTATGGCAATAGAGCCTTTTTTTAAAAAATAAATTATCAGGCCTTTTGTTTTAATTAAGTTAGAATTGCTAAAATTGATGGCAGCTAGAAAGGTTGAGGATCAAGTCGATATAATTAAAAAAATTAGCTAAACATTTTTTTAAGACAGTTAATATTTATAAATAACTTTGAATTTGGTCAGATGATGATAAGAATCACCATGAGGAGTCTGAGACAAAACTTGATGCTCAAGGCTTTGATCAAGAAGCTGAAAAAATGATCAATAAGGTTAGACAGGCATTAGCAAATGGTGAAGGATGCAGGGTTCGTTCTTTTCTAAGACCTTTCAACATTTATTATGTTCATGAGCTAGCATATTATTTAATAACTTCAAATAGGAGAGCAAGATATATATACAGTTGCCTTAATGTCTTCTGCAGGTTTATGGTGTTCTAGATGTCCAAAGAGTTGCTGGAAACTTTCATATTTCAGTTCACGGGCTCAATATTTTTGTTGCTCAAATGGTCAGCTGCTTTTTTCTGTTTCTCTGCTAAACAAATTGTCTGCGCTTACATTTATTTGATTTGTTTTTATTTATTTTGCAACTGTTAGACAGTTATTGAGCATTCATTTGGCATGTTGTGGTCTCTTTTTGTATTTTGAAGAAAAAACTTGTTATTGTTTTGCTTATTTCTTGGTACTGGTTTATTGTTTTAACCTCCTTAAAACTAAGAATAACGTATGATGATGCTATAATGGTGGATAGTGGTGGTAATGGTTACGGAGTTTAAGAATTTCTTTGGGCAAATTAAAAGCCCATGTTTTGTGATTTACAGTTTTTTTGTTCTTTTTTTCTTTTCTTTTTTTTTTTTGAATAATTTTGATACAAGTGTTCAATAAACTTGCTACAGTAATACCACAATTTTCACCTTTTTCCGCTGGAAAAAAGTAACTACAATAGTACAAAATGCACCTTAGCTTTTGACGGCCTTTTTTTTCTCATAACATGGTCTGATTATGGGTTAATTTTACCAGTAATCATTGGTCAAATTCAGTAGATTGGATCAGAATACCTCAAGTTTTGTTGGGTATCAATTGGTTCTTAGAATGAAATCTGGCAACTTTGCTGGGAATTTGACATGACATTCTGATTGCAATTTTTTCATCCAATTGAGATGGTTTAATTTGCACAAAGACAATCACTCAGCCACATGAGGGGTGCAATTTTACTCCACCATTGTGGTTTGATGGCATAGCTGTGTATGTGTCTTACATAACATAAATATTTCATTATTACATATAAAGATAAAATGTATATTATTGGTATTAGCTCTTAAATAATCCTGTTTTTAGGTAGAATATATACTATATTCTACAGATATTTAATTATAGCTGATTATTTATTTCCTATAAAAGCATAATGTTTATGTAACATCTGTTTCTTTGTTTCTATTAAAAATAATTGTGTAATACTTGACAAGATCCAGATTTGCCCTGCCCTACCCAAAAATAAAATAGGTGGATAGGTAGGGGATATGGAATATAATCAATACCTAATCCCTACACCTAGCACTCATTTTTCTCTCTTTCGTCTCTCTTCTTCTAGTTGGAATGTCATGTTAGATTTCCGGCCATATCCTACTTGGCTTATTGTGCGGTTGAGCCAATTGTTACTTCAAGAAAACTTCACTTATTTTACTTTGACTATTGGCTCTGGTAATTACAAAGTGATTTAGCGATAACATCCATGACCATTGATGAAATTGGCCCATCGTTTGTGTGCAAGTGAATCACTTGTTACTTCAATCTTAGGTTTTGCTGAATACTGGTTTTTAGTGAATTTCTACTGGCATAAACTTTTTCTGGATGTGGCTTTCTGACTTGAATACATGTTTTCATTTAAAATCACAAAATGTGGGCTTGAAATATTTAGAAGATTTCACTCATATTATGATTGGAAAGATGAGTAAAGCAGGTTCAATTTTCTAGACTGATTAATTTGTTTCTGGGATAATCATCGTGGAGGCATCATTGGTCTTATGTGAATTGTTTTTCTATGAAGTAGTCCGAAATTTCTTCTGTTTATTAGGTTCTTATTATTGTGATTATTGAATGATTCGTCCTATCTTTTATACAGATTTTTGATGGACCGACGCATGTCAATGTAAGTCACATTATTCATGATTTGTCGTTTGGCCCAAAGTATCCTGGACTTCACAACCCTCTTGATGGGACAACACGGATTCTGCATGATGCAAGTGGAACATTCAAATATTACATTAAGGTTTGAATTTTGGGCTTCTTCTTGATTTTCCAATTTTGATATTGGTGATGTGTCAAGGTACACAATCTTTTTTTGCTACATACACATTACATACTACTAGTCATCTGGTTACCGTAACTATAGGGATTCAACATATGAATGTTTGTGTTAATATTTTCTAATGATAATAATTTAAAAAATTTCCTACCAATCTTTTACACTAGTGCACAAGCACACTAGATATTAGTATGCCGAAGGACCTAGAGGTAGCTCGTGTTTAATAGTATATTTATCTCCAAGACAGATATCATCCTCCAAAACATATGAGATCTTAAGATCACAAATTGATAACGGAAAGTCTAAGAATTGAAAATCTTCGAGGAATATCTCAAATATCTCTACATCATCTGAAGTTACTGGTCTAAAAATTTATTAAGAATTGTTTTTATAGAATTTATTAAGAATTAAGTTGCAGGTAGTTCTGTATCTCTAATTTTCATGCTAGCCAGACCTTGCTGATGATTGATTATCTAGTTTGAGCTAATTTTGCAAGACTTTTGCTGTTGCATTTTAATAGAAATTGGTGAATTTTGTAAGATCAGCATGACTGCCGTGGTGAAATTTGAAGCAGCAAACATAACTCTTTTGACAAGTATATAGAACTACAAATAAAATCATTTTTTTTATGCTTAAAAATTGTTGTCAATTTTCGAGATGTCAATTTATTATTATTGCCTTTGGATATTATGGTAACTAAATTTAGTAATTCTCAAACTGCAGATTGTTCCAACTGAATATAGATATATATCTAAAGAAGTTCTGCCCACCAATCAATTCTCTGTTACCGAGTACTTTTCCCCAATGGATGGATTTGATAGGACGTGGCCAGGTTTGCTGAATTTATGCAGAATATATGCACTTGGGTTGTTCCTTCTTCGATTTTGTATTGTTAGTAATAGTTTCTGTTCTTATATACAGCTGTCTACTTCTTGTACGATTTGTCACCCATCACTGTGACAATCAAAGAGGAGAGGCGTAGTTTTCTCCATTTTATCACTCGGCTTTGTGCAGTTTTAGGTGGTACATTTGCTTTAACAGGTTTGTTTTTTCAAGTGCTGCACTATGGTTGTTTTGGTCTATCCCAAGGTTTTGTGTAAATTTGTTGCTCTATGCATTGACAGGAATGTTAGATAGATGGATGTATAGACTTCTTGAAGTGCTAACTAAACAAAACACTAGATTCTGATAGAGGTGGGAACTATAGAGTTGTGTTTAACTTGCATGAAGACGTCCAAGAAGTCGTGGGCATATCTTATGAAGTTCAAATCTCAAGTTTTGGCGATTGATGTTGGTTTTAAATTATATAAGCTTTATGTTTAGAGCATCTTTTGTGTTATCTACATTCTAATTTGATCACTAACACTTGACAACTCATAATCAATCACTATTACCATTTCTGTAAGGTCATGTTAGCATTGTAGATTTTTTGGTGGAAATTCAAAGGTTGTATGAATGGATGTTGTAAATGTGTAACTTTTTTACGGAGCAACAATCTTGATTGTTTCATGAACTTTGGATCTGATCTGTTTGGCAATGAGCCCATTCTGTTCAAGCTTGTGAATGTAGAATAAAATAATAAGGGGCAACCCTATGTACGAAGCTCCTGTTATGTGTCTAGGAAAAGGTCGGACCATTTTGGATCTAATGTAAAATGAGGAAGAAGATAAAAAGATGTCGTTTCTGGAGAATATTTGTCGTTTATTGTGTGTTTGTTATAAATGCAATTAATAGTTAATTACAAATAAAAAAATACACATACTATTAAATTCGTTGGCATATTCTATTAGGGTCCCTTGATATGGATCTGGTTATGGGTCTGGAGTTGGGTGAGATCTTTCTTCTACCCATATTATCAGACTTAAGAGAGAATTTACAATCTCTTAAATTTTAATTTTTTTTTATTAACTCGCTGAACTTAAATACATTTGGAGATATGCCAGTTCTTACAAACATGGAAACATAACAAACATGTTAAGAAGAAACAATTGAAATTCTGTAATTAAAGAACTGAAATCCACTATTAGGTCATGGACTAATAATTAGGAAACACTAAGAACATGATTGCACCGCACAAAATAGTATCAACTGTTAGATTCAGCTTCGACGTGTTCTCTTTACATCCTTCTCTTCCTATCATTATCGAACCATTTTTAAATTTGCAAAAGGCTTACTGTTGACATTACTCCCCTCCAATATGTGCTTCTCCTCAAGCACAAAATCTGGAAATTGCTATTGTAGAGCCGTAACAGATTCTCATGACCTGCACGGTTTCGCCTGTCGAGAATGGCCAACGGTTGGGGAGAAATAGATCCTCGCCGAGGAGGTAGTTGAGTACTGCAAGAATGATGACCCTCATGTGGCTTAAGACAGGAAACATGAAAGATTGGAGAAAGCTTCTGATTTGTATGCCATCAGTCCAATATTGTAAGACTATGTAAGTCTAATCAAACTTTGGCCAAAGCTTCTGATTGCGCCGATTAGTCATTAACAATTGTCGATAAGATTGATGGCGGAGCAAAACATTATCACCAACTTTGAATTCAAGTGCGCGGTGATGTTTGTCATAGTGATATTTCATTTCATGTTGAGCTTTCAGCAGATTTTGGTCAAATAAAACGCAAAACTTCATCTTTAGATTTGAGAGCTTGGTCAACCGCATTAACAACTGAACTTCCAGTAGCGTAAGAGAGCAAATGCGGTGGGGGGCGACAATAAACCACTTCGATTTCGAATGGAGTGGTACACAGTGAAAAAATGGTAGCTGATGTTATAACATTACTCGGTCTATGGTAACCAATCCATCCATTTGGTTGGACGTTCACTGGTAAAACAACGAAGATACACCTCTACTGTTCGGTTAACCTTCTCTGTTTTCCATGTGGATGATATGCTGAATTAAAAGATAATTTGGTGCCACTCAAATGAAATAGTTTCAGTCCAAAAAGAGCTTGTGAAAGTAACATCACGATCCCTAGCTATATCTTCAGGCAAGCCGTGCAACTTAAAGATGTTATCAAAGAATACACGAGAAACACTTACAACCGTGTATGGATGTGAGAGAGGACATAAATGGGAAAATTTGGAGAAATAATCCACCATGACCAGGAGCCTCTTCACTTTGGCAATGCTTCCACAAACATAGAGAGATATCAACCAATCTGTATTTCCGGCATTGATAAGTGAAATTAATTGCTGGACTTCATGAGAATCTTGTTGCTCTTTTCTAATCTCATCAAATATGCTCAAATAAGGGATAGAAATGGCCATTAAAATTGAAGTATCAACATCTTGTCTTGTGAGAGCATCAACCACAGTATTAAAGCGTCCTGCCTTACATTCAACCGTGAAAGAAAAATGCAATAATTTACTATACCAATATTGCCCTATCCTTAAAATTATTTATCATATGGAAGGAAATTGTATTTTAAAAACTAACTGCATGTTGGGATAATTAATATTCTCTGCAATAGTTAGAGATTTCTGGTTAATTGTATGTTGTTATAGAATTTTCTTCAATTTTTTTTTAATTATTCCCCTAGATTATTTCTGTTTTTTGTTATTTCTTTCATGGATCAATTTATGGCCTCATTGTCGATTTCTGAAGTGGAAAAGGAAGCATTTTCAATACCAACTTCATCTGTGATTAATAATCTTACTTACGAGCATTGCTTTGTGGGACACTTTCTCACTACTAGTAAGATAAAATTTCAATCCATGAAGGTTGTTTTTGCAGATATATGGCATGCTTTAGGAGGAGTCACCATTACTGAATTGGAGGGTAAGAGGTTCCTTTTTTGGTTGTATAATGAAGTTGATCTTGACAAAATCCTTGAGGGCTCTCCATGGACTTTTAACCGTCATCTACTTTTGTGGCATCGAATGGAAATCAATGATGATCCCCTCACTACTCCTTTAGATAGTGTTCATTTCTAGCTTCAAATACACGATCTCCCAAAGGGGTATTGGTTTGAATCAATTGCTATCTTGTTAGGGGATTTTGTTGGTAAGTTCCTTCATTATGATACAAAGGGAATTACTGTAGGTTTCTCATCCTTCATACGGGTCTGTGTGCATTTGGATGTTGCTTTGCCATTGAAAAGACTTAAAAAACTTATAACACCAACAAGAGATGTGTTTTCTTTTATACAATTTCGCTATGAAAGACTGGTTGACTTCTTGTTTTCTGTGTGGAAAACTTGGACATACGGATTCCTTTTGTGAAGTTTGTTTGATGAAGCGGAAAGAGGAAATCGTTTTGGAATGGGATGATAAAATTCGGGCTATACCTCATCAATATCAAACTATTTCAAGTGAATGGTTGTGTGAGGAAGTATGTGGCGTCCATAATACTCGAGTATCATCTTCTACAATTGTTACTAGTTCATGAATTTCCCTTCAACACGTCACTAACAAATCTGATTGCGACATTATTTCCAATTTTGTTGATTTTGTGGGTCCTCAGACTCCTACTAATATAGAGTTGGATGTTATTGCGACAATTCTGGCTTTTCAATTTGTGGGACAACATGAGTGTACAATTTTACAATTAAAAGAAGCAAAAAAGAGGCCCCGCAAGTTGAAGTCTGTCATCTGTGGTTTAGTATAGATTCTACAGTCTATTCCCAATAATTCTATATCAATTCATCCTGTTCAGCAGCATAGCCGAGCATTACGAAAATTCTAAGTTGAAACTGTGAAGGATTTGGCAATCCCCGTACAGTCCATGCTCTCAAGGCTTTGTCATTGAGTTATAAGCCACAAGTTATCTTTCTTATGGAAACTTTGTGTTCGGTGATAAGATTGAAGGGGTTCGCCGACATTTGGGTTTTGATAATGGGTTCTCTGTTGATAAAATAGGGCGAAGTGGAGGTCTATCTTTATTTTGGAATAATTCTTTTCCATTAACGGTGATGCGTTATTCTCAAAATTATATTGATTCTCATGTCCAACGTGAAGATCAGATGGCTCGTTTAACTGGGTTCTACAGTGTGCCGGAGCGACATTGCAGAAGAACTTCATGGAACATGCTTCAGGCACTCTATCATTTGGATTCGAAACCATGGGTTGTTTTGGTGATTTTAATGATTTGATGTCTTTAGAAGAGAAACCAGGAGGACTGCAGTATCCTAGGTATCTGATACATGGTTTTTGCGAGGCTTTAAATGATTGTGAATTAGCAGACCTAGCATCTTTAGGATGTCAATTTACATGGGTTCATATTCGTCATAATGAGGAGCTGATAAGGGAGAGACTTGATTGAGGTGTTGTAAATAATAGATGGTTATTTTGTTTCCTAGATAGTTGTGTTACTATTCTTGTAGCATCAACTAGTGACCATAAGCCAATTTTACTAGATTCAAAACTAATGCCTAATATGCATCGAACATGTATTTTTAGGTTCGACAATTCATGGTTGGCTAATTCTGGATTTGTAGAATTATTGCGTGGCTTTTGGATTGAAATCATGCAAATTTTTTGAAACAGAAGGATATGTGTATTCAAAGCTTCACGAGTATGGAAAATCTAAAAACCGAGCATTTAGAACCCGCAAGCAATATTTGAGCCGAATATTGGAATTTGATGATGGCAATCTCTCTTTTTTCAAGTGCTAGCAGCTTCGGAAAGAATGGTGTTTTATCTTAGTGTTTTTGCACCGGCCCCGAGCGATCCGAAAAACGTTCCATTTTTTCTTTTGAATGTGGAAAAGTGATTTTGTTTATGAACAATGGTGACAAAAACTTTTGGATACGATGCCGATAAATCGGTCTTATAAAATATTTTGAGTCGCCACCCATTATTTCGGCAATGGGACCGTTTCCAATTTTATTTTATAAATATGACTCAAAATCGGTCTTAAAAATATTTGAGTCGCCACCCATTATTTCGGCAATGGGACGTTTCCAATTTATGTTATAAATATGGACTCCATTTTTAAACCCAATTCTATTTAAGGCCAAATTATTTGAAAGACTTGGTCAAGGCGCCAACCAAAGGCGATTCTAGGGTTAAGGAATTTGGTGTACGTCGGCCAGTTGGAAGCCGGAGCGCCGGGAAAATCGGCTTCTTTACCTACGATGTCTAATTTATTTAAGTTAAAAGAAAGGCCAATTTATTTAGTTCCAAACCCAACCCGAAATGAATCGAACCGAGTTCTTATATTGGAAAAAATTTATTTAATCGTCACCAAGCAAATCTAAAGATCACATTCATACTCTTTCCCAAATCATCCAAATCATCCAAGACCAAATAATTAAACCAAAATAAATAAAAGACTCGCGTCTTGCCTTATGTTAAAGGCGGGCCCACAACCGAACCTAAAAGAATACATCTACCCAATTTCGAAATCAAAACCCCAAAAACCAAAACCCAAAATCATGCATAATTACATTTTAATATTCTAAACCTAATTAAACTTAATCTGCTCACCAATTGGTCGTTTTCGGATCTATTAGGAAAGTTAAATTCATTTTGTACAAAATTCCGTTAAATTTTTAAAAGAACAAAATTTGTTTTTCTGGGACTCACAGAACAGTCGCGTCACGCAGCTGTTCTTTGGAAAGAACAGTTGCGTGACGGATCCAATAGCTGGGTGACGCAGCTGTTCAGTTAATTTGGAAAAAACTCGCAGATCTCATCAACCGTTTATTTCAGATCCATAATAAAAAAATAGAATATTAAAAAAAAATAAAATCGTGAACAGATGAAACAGTTCCGTCACGCCAACCACCAATCCGTTTACAAGATCATGATAAATTGCGTGACGCAAACTAATCTGGGTAAAGAAATGATTTTTGACAGAACAGCTCGTTCACGCAACTGCCCAGGTCCGTTACGGAATCTACTGGGCCTGCGTGACGCAACTGCTCGGTCCATGCCTTACTTTTCAAACAAAAACTTATTTACCATCATTCTTTTATTTAGACATTGCTTTAATAAGATCTAAAAATAAACCAATAGATGAACCAGACTGCCGTTTACTAAATTATTAACTACTAAAGCAATAATAAAATATAAAACAATGTAATTAAATAAAAAAAAATACAAAGAAAGGTTGAAGAGAATACCTAACCCTGCAGACTGAGATTTGTAAACGGCTGAACGCCTTAAAGAATGAAGGTTTAAAGGTGGTTCCAAGAAGCTTGTCCACAAGGATTAACGCTCACTCTTTTCTCTCTTACTGTTTTTCTTCTTTTTATGATTTTCGTTTTAACCTAATTGATGTCTAATGGCCTTTTTTCTTCAAGGGAATTCAGTAGAGTCTTCTGGAGAAAAAACCTAGCCACAACTGTTGTGTTTTTTTGACGCCCCTAAAAACCAGTCCCGAATAAGAGATAAAAACGATGGAATTTATAGAAGTAGGGCACAGAGGCACAGCTGTGTCACGCAGCTGAACCGCTGCGTACGGACCCGATTAGCTGCGTGACGCAGCTCACTTTCTGGACGTTGCCAGCGTACTCAACAGAATGAAAAACCGTATATCGGCATTCTCGGTTGACGTCATACTAAATTGGAGTTTGCGTGACGGCAACCCGGCATGCCGTCACGCACCTGATAGCTGCGTGATGCAATCTTACGCAATGTCAAACACCTTCAAATTAGTTAATTTAAATCCTTGATTAAAAGACTGTTCTGGATAGCCGTAACCCTTCATTCCGCTCCTCGTATCCTTCATTGGGTTTAGTGGGGCATAAAGGACACGATGTCAACAGTTGCCCCCTCACTTTATCATTTAATTGTAATAAACAATTAACGTTTAAAGTGGGCCTTACTGACGAGCCTTCAATCTTGGGTTGAATTCTAGGTCACGTCCAAGCTCAAAACCTGATCGGCTTGTTGGCTCCAGTCGGTCGGTAACGATCTTCCAAAACTCGGTCTGATTGGTTTTGATAGATGACCTCCGAAAGCCTCGGTCTGATTGGCTCGAAGGATTTTGATTTGAATTAATCATGGTCGTCTGGTCACGTCCAAAGCTCAGTCTGACTCGGCTTTGTAAGCTCCCGTCTGATCTGTAAAACAATCTCTAAAATCGGTCTATTGGTTTTAAAGATACCGTCCGAACTCGGTCTGATTGGCCCGAAGGATTTTTGTGATTTCATCTCCAAAGCACGGTCTGACTGGCCTTGAAGTCACCTCTGAAGCTCGGTTTGATATAGCTCGAAGGATTTTTGTGATCAATCTCCAAAAGCACGGGTCTAATTGGCCTTGAAGTCACCTTCGAAGGAATCGGTCAGGATTGGCACGAAGGTTTTTATGATTCATCTCCAAAAGCACGGTCTGATTGGCCTGGAAGTCACTTCGAAGTCGGTCTGATTGGCTCGAAGGGATTGTATGGATCATCTCCAAAGCATGGTTCTTGATCTGGCCTTAATAGTCACCTCCTCAGCTCGCTGATCAGCTTTAGAGGGTTTGAGATTGTCCTGATCAAAACTTCGAATCCATCATCATTAAATCAGGAAAAGGATTGACTCGACGTCGCTTCGTAAGTCCATCATTCACGAATCGAGAAAAACAGCAAAGCTCAGTCTGATCGGCTTGTTGTTCACCTTTCCTCAGCTCAGTCTGATCCGGCTTTTAGAGGGTTTGAATTTGTCCTGATCAAACTCGTATCCATCATCATTGAATTAGGGAAAAGGATTTGACTCGATCCGCTTCGTAATGCATCATCACGAAGTTCGAGAAAAAGGATCCAAACAGCTTCGTATACATCATCCACTGCTCGGTGGACCAAAAACGGCTTCGTGAAATCGATCAGCCGGTTGCAAAAGAAGAGCAATTTCCTGTGTACTAACAGATCTTGCCTTTATTAGATGTTGGAGCATCACAATGCCCCCATGCATTAATAATCATTTAAATTTTGAAATTTTTGAAAATTTGCGAATCAGGCAAAGATTTTATTTTTTGCCCCCAGTCTGGAATTCCACCCTGGAAACCAAAAATAATTAGTCTTTTTAACAACCTTGAAAATTTTATTGATTGTCCATTGCAAAACAAAATTTTGAAATTTTAGCAAAAAATTTAAATTTTTAGCAAAAATTGCCAAATTTTCTGTCCCAAATTTTTAGTATAGCCCTTCCTGATGCGGGTGTTGAAAAGAAGACTTACCTGAGGGTATCTGATGATTTTGGATGATTTTACATTTTAAATTGTTTTAGCAAAAATTGCCAAATTTTTCTAGTCCCAAATTTTCAGGTATACCCTTCCTGATGCGGGTTGAAGAAGACTTGCCTGAGGCGGTATCTGATGATGTTTGATGATTTTGCCCCCTGTGTGGTGGTAGATGAAATTGTTGATGTATACGAGCCGCACACTGACTCCAATTTGATTTTTTTTTTGGACTTTTGCTTTATTCCTACATAAAGAAAACAAAAACCACAGAAACGAAAAAGGAGGGCACCCTCACTTGCAAAGAGTGTCCACCTTGTTAAGGCGGGCATTAAATGCCCCATCTACCTTATTGCAAAACGGATAAAAGAAAAATGAAATAAAAAGTAATCAAAAACCACAAAATTAAAAAGAAACGTCTACTCAGCCCTGCCAGAGTGGTCCACCTTATTAATGCGGGCATAAATGCCCCATATGCCCCAAAGTGGTCCACTTGTTAATGCGGGCATGAATGCCCATCTACTTCACTCGCAAAAAGTGGTCCCGCCGTTCTACGCGGATGCCAGGTTTGCCATCCGTATTTATTGAATCTGCGTCCTATGCACCATCAACAGTAGATGGCCATGCCAGCTGGTGATAGCAATCGCATTCATTGAAACTCTTTCCACTCCATAAAGAAGTCCCCCTATTCTTTCTCTTCATTCCATCAGGCATAGCGACAGTTCTAACAAAACCCTTTTTCTTCAATAAACCCTTTTTCTCTATGGCTTCTCAGAAATCAAGTCTCATCTTTTGGTCGATCCATTCCTGATGACTGTAGGAGATCCACCCCATGAATCAACTACTTGGCTTGAAATATTTCAAAGACTGTTGAAGCCTGATCATGGTTTCCTGTCCTGGCTCCAAGACACTTTATGCCAAACACGATGGTTTCCGATTTGAAGAATCTGAAGTTAACTCCAAACCACGAGGAAATGTGCGCTGATGGGTCATACTTGAACAAAATGAAACTCCCGCTTGCCCCAGTCCGAATATGATGCCTGGGACGAGAATTGCGGCTCTATGCTTCGATTTACCTTCCTTGACGGAATAGAACCCGGATCAAGGCATTTCCCCTAAGCCTTTCTTGACCAGGGTTCTGTCCATGGATGCGAAACCCTCTCAGGGTTCGAGACTTGCTGGTTTCTGTTGCCTAAATATGTACGCCATTGAAGAATCACCAACTGGAATTGGAGATTTCCGACTGCTGACTGTTGTCCGTGACATGCAGGTGTATCGTCATACTTGTCCTTCCATGATGATCGATGGGAGAACCATGTGTTGGGTTAGGGACGTTAACCCTTCAGGTTACCCAATTCAAACCTTACCATCGGGGTTGCCGATGTTACTGCAAGCCTGGGCTTTAGATTAAGCTGAGGCATTATTCCTCCAGGTCCCGGCTTGTTCAATTCCAACCTTATGGTCCTGCCAAATTTTTCGCCCCCGCTCCCCGAGGACAGTTTGATTTTTGGGCGACAACCCCGTGACTTCGGTGGATTTGCCCTTGGTGGAGGATGGATTAGGTCATTGCCGGAAGCATGAACCTCAACTATGTTGTATATGCCAGTCTCGATCGTTCCATGGCCTTATTTTCCAGAAGGATCAGGCCGCCAGTATGGTGTTGTTCAGCGCGTTCCCAAAGTCCATCACTTTGAAAAGTGGTCCATGACGTAGAGTCTGTTGACACAAGCCTGACGATTGTTTGGGATCGGAAAACACTGGTTCATGGGTCAAGGGGTGATGCAAGATACCGTGTTGACACCCGAGTCATGTGGACTGGTTTTATTCCCGTGATAAAACTGGTGTCTTGAATGGTGGTGGTTGATGCATCCAACCACTGGATGAATACTTGCTGCTGCTTTCTTCTCTCTTCTTTTTTTTTTTTTTGTGATATTTGATATTTTTGTAGCTCCTTTGAGCACATTAACATATTTATTACATTTCCTTACAGTATTATTTTACATTCTGATTTGGGGAGCTTCACTTTATTCCTGCACAAGGAAAACAAAACGCACGAAAAAAGGAGGCACCCCACCCACTTGCTGGAAGTAGGTCCACCTTATTAACACCGGGCATAAATGCCATCAACATTGTTCCAAAAATGAACAAAAAAGACAGTTAAAACGAAAGCTAAGCAAAACCATATTAACAACAGAGGAATTTACATTTTTTTTGAAAAAGATGAAGCTACCATTTTATCACCTGGCAACATTCAAGAAAAGACAAAAATATGCAACTCCTCAATGTATGTATTGAACCTATTTAAATGCTAGGGATTTTATTCATGTTTTCTTTATCGATCCGTCCAAGGAAACCACCGAGAAAATAGCCAGGTTTAACGTCCTGATCGCCGTCCAAAAGAATCCAACAGTTCAGCCAGGAGTCAACAGTAAAAATCTTCAAAAAACAATCAGCAGTCATACAAATCATGCCGGTTACAACTTAACAAATTTGCCCGGCTTTGCGAGGCTAGTCAATTCCCCACACTTAGCTCTTTCTTGTTCCCTAAGCAAAACCATTCATTTTTTTTTATGTTGACCATGTTTGATTTTTACTCGTTGATTTGGACTTCGTTAATAATCTACCAAAAAGAGTAAGAGATTTATTTGATTTTGAATCAAGTATTCTAAGTGAACATGGCATCTAAAACTTCAATTTAGCAAACAAAAATCTAAAGTTTAAAAAAATCTAGACCAAACTTTAAAACATGAGATAGGCAATTCTACTTCCCCATTAGAATGCAAAAGTTAGAAAGTACTTATAGGACAAGTTTAGCACACATGTTAAATGATTTCTCATCTCAAGCATTTCTTAGGTAACCTTATTTCTATACAACAAAGTGGTGCATCTTTATGCTGCCCACTCTACCTTCCTTGTATTGCATTTTTTTTTTGGTGGAATATAAGCAAAAAGTGGTTGCATTTATGCTCCGTACACTTTTCATTAAACGGGATTTTTCCTTATTCCCTCAATCTTGATTTTCTCTCGCAATACCCTCATCCTTTATTGTACTTTGAAACATACTTGACTCCCACCATAGGTAAGGCCTTCTCCTTCAGCAAGGAAACAGCACAGATCAATCTATCTGGAGGTACATTGCATCTGGTCCAAGATCCTCTCGTGTAGTGCGGAGCCAAGAATTTTGCTGCAGTAGGATCATCGATTCCCTCGACCCAAAAATTCCTCAAACACGATAACTTCCTCAATCTCTCTACCGTGCGGAACGAATTTGGAACAGGGCTGGTGCGACTGGGCCTAGGGAACAGCTTTTCCCGCAGTCCTACCTCAATGCAGCTGTGAATACTCAAAATTTATTGAGGCTCAAAAAGCCTGCTTTGCACGGACTGTAAAACAGTCCGCGCCTTGACCGGTGGCCCATTCGGAAAGTCACCGTAAAGGTATGCCAATATGGTACTGAAACGTCTTAGAAAATTGCGAGGATCGCGAGAACTGGTCGCCGGAAATTTTTTGAGGTACGGAACTTCCGAAAAGCCTTCGAAACGAAAAGCTGGCGAGGCGGACAGGGTCCACGCGGTCCTGGCCGCCCTCTCCGGCCGGTTCTGACCGCCATCCAGGGGGTCGACCCGCCCTCCCAGGCCTGTTTTGTTTTTTCCTATAAATGCAGCCCCAATTCGCCATTTTTTAGGGACTCAGTCTGTCTGTTAAGGACGCTTCTTCTCCCCTACGCTCCTTGCGGTTTCTTTTTACTTGCTTATCTGCATTAGTTAGGCTTTTATTTTTCTGTTTTATTACTTGTCACTTTAAATTAATTAATTTTATTAATTTCCCCAAACGAGAAGCTTAATCTGGAATTTTTCAAGCTGAAGCTAAGAAGCGGCACTCGATTAACTCAGGTAATAAAACGAAACCCTGCCTATTTAATTTCAGCATTTAATGCATATTTCTCTTCTACCCTAATTCTACAAACTGCATTCACGACCATCTGTCATCATTTTGGCAAATAAACTGCCTCAATTAAATATGATTAAGTGGGCTTAATATGCCCCGGTTAATTAATAATCGTGGTATTAAAGCCTAAATCCGACATATTGGCTTAAAAGTTACCTAGTTAGATTAATAACTATGGTATAATGCCTTTATTTCGAAAAGTTCCAGGCTTAAGTCCAATTAATCAATAATTGTGCGACATACAGGCCTTGATCAATCACGTTTTTTTTTTTTGGCATACCAAATTTGCCTACATAATCAATCACATTTTGGCAACAAGTTGCCAAATTAACATATCAATTTTTGGCAAAATGCCTTGAATTAATCAATCTTTTGGCTAAAAGCCTTTAAATCAATTTCATCTTGTGGCGACAATCGCCCAATAATCACATTTTGGCAATAAATTACCTAAATCACATCAACTTTTGGGCAATAAATTGCCTAAATCAATCTTTTGCTAAAAGCCTTAAATCAACACTTTGGCAAACAAACGCATAATCGAAGATCAATCAATTATTGGTTGAAAATGCCTAAACCAAAATGCACGAAGCATACACACACTCATGCATTAAGGGCAGATCCATTCAAAGCCCTTTAAATAAAGGGCCTATCGAACTACGCGACTTGATCTTCCATTGCAAAAGGAGTACGTAGGCACGTTTGGATTAACCGAGCGGCAAGTCGAAATCAACTTAAACATTTCATTGTCCAATACATCATTTTACCTTGCAAAGCATTCATCTTTTGGTTAGTTCATCAACGACATTGGTTCTCCGGGATCGCCACCTCGGGTTCGTAGGTTGTGCCTTAAACATTGGGATAATTAAATTCTAGTAATTAGGTAATTAAAATCGGAGTCAACTTAGGTTTTTTCCTAGTTTACCCTAAAATTAATAAACAAGGTGCGACTCACCACATTCACGTGCGTGTCTGCCCTTAGTCATATTCATCAGATCCTATTTTCGGGGAGGGTGCTTTCACAGTTGTGCAACTTCCACTGGGTTATGATGCAATCTTTTTGAGTGAGAGAGTGGACTACGATTTTGTGTAAACTAACCGGCCCTTCTTTAGGGAATTTAACGTATGCTTTGTTTTTGCAGTACCCTGACATGAACAAGTATTCTTCTTTAAGAATTATTGGGATAAAGAAAATTTGGACTTAAAATGTAAAAGTTTAATGAAAACATTTAAAATTTGTTGATTTATGTTGCACGACTTGAGAATCTTTT
>NW_023591606.1:0-15098 GCF_014843425.1 Jatropha curcas | reverse complement strand
CGCTCAAAGCCGGGGTGGCGGAGTTTGGCCCGGCAACCCGAGGTAAGTCAATCCCGATCAACTCCACCATCCGGTCCGGGGAAATCTCTGTCCTCCAGTCGTCGTATAATTCGATCGGTCGAGTGCCAAACGGAATCCCAGATATCACTGAAAAATCTACCGGAGTCATTGTCAACTCGCCCCAAGAAAAATGAAAAGTGTTAGTGGTGTCCCACCATCTCTCGGCCAAAGCACGCAGTAACTCCTTGTAACAGCTTCGGCCCATATCCCGATGCCGCAGGTAGCCTAAATAGGACGGACTGATAATCGCCCCAATTGGATGGCTCGGATCAAGTACCTCGAACGGGATTTCGGACATAGAGGTCTCGCCTACGTCCACTTTGACATAGGGGTCCTGAAAAGGTAAAGCAATCTAAGAGTTATTCCTCGGTTATTTACTAAGGATAATGTCTTAGTTTCACCTTAGCACGCATACTAATAAAGCGGTAATGAAAACTCGCTTTTCGGCCACAAAGGCCTACAAAAATCACAGTCCGGCCATGGAGGCCCAAAATTCACTTTTCAGCCACAAAGGCCTGCAAAATTCACATCCCGGCCACGGAGGCCCAAAAAAAAATCACAAACCCGGTCACGGAGACCCAAAAATCACTTCTCGGCCACAGAGGCCTACAAGAATTACAATCAGGCCACGGAGGCCCGAAAACTCACGGCCCGGCCATGGAGGCCCAAAGAACCATAATTCAGCCACAGAGGCCCAAAAATTTCCTAGTGCGGTCTAAGGCCCGAAAAGGTAATGATAATAATGCAATTGCAAGTAAATAGGAGCGAAGAGGGACTTACCTGGGCAAAGATGCCGGTTACGGAGGCGTGAGTATCAGCGTCCAACGTAAGATTGACTTCTTCAAAAGAAATCTCTACAGATCCCGGAAAATCGTCATCACTAAAATTCAGAGAAGCCATAAAGAGATGGTTTGAAACTTTGAAGGTTGAGAGAACTTGAAGGAAGTTCCTTGATCTAAAGAGTTGAGAATGAATGAAAATGAGAATTTCAAGCTATTTATAAGCAAATGGCTAAGGCGTGGGTCTTTTAGACGCGTCCGATTTTCGCCTCCAAAATTTGCGTTTCAGACAACCACCGACTCCCGTAAATCATTTTTACCGTCGCCGGTGGGGGGCAATTGTGAATACTCAAATTTTGAGGCTCAAAGAGCCAATTATCTCGGACTGCAAACAGTCCGACCGGACCGGAATGGAATTGAAAATGAGAATTTCAAGCTTTATTAAGCACATGCTAAGGCGTGGGTCTTTTAACGCGTCCGATTTCGCCTCCAAAATTGGCGTTTCAGACAAAACCACCGACTCCCGTAAATCATTTTTTACCGTCCGCGGTGGGGGCAATTTGTGAATACTCAAATTTTGAGGGCTCAAAGAAAGCCAATTAATCTCAGGACTGCAAACAGTGCCGACCGGACCGAAGGCCATTTTCGGAAGTTCACGAAAGTATGCCAATTATGATACTGTTAAAACGTCCGGAATGTGCGAGGATGCCGGAACAGGTCCCGGAAAAATTTTCTTGAAGGGCCGGAACTCCGAAATGCCTCCGAATGAAAAAACCGGAGGGGCGTCGCCGGCCACCGGCCACGGCGGCTCCGGCCGCGGCCAGGGCGGCACCTGCCCGCCGGCGAGGGCGGCACCTGCGGGCCCTAGGCCCACATTTGGCCTTTTATAAATAGGCCCAACTCCTTCACATTTTGGCGTTGCTTTCAGTCTTGTTGTTGACGGACACTCCTTCTCCCTCACGCTTTTGCGTTCTTTTACCGATTTATGCATTTTTAATTCAATTTTTTATGTTATGTGTGTATTTGGCCACTAAAAATTAAACAAATTCGAAACTAATTAACATTTGTCCTTAAGCGAGGAGCTAAAATCTGGAGCTAAGAAGCGGTCGACAATAAATCAGGTATTAACCGAAACTTTTGCCTATTTAATTTTAGCACTTCAGGCATATTTCTTCTTTCTACTCCGATTCTGAATTAATATTACCGCATTAAACGCATTCACATCATAATTTAGCAATAATGCTTAAATTTAAATTACGATTAAACTTAAAATACTCGGTATTAATTAATCGGGGTATTAAAAGTTTTAAATCCGGACGAATATCGGCTTAAAATGCCTAGTTAAATCAATAACTTACGGTATGAATGGCTTTATTCGGGACAATTCGCCTAAAGGTTCCATTTAATCAATAATTGTGGCAACGCCGCCCTCGTTTAATCACGTTTTTCGGCAATTGAATTTGCCTACATTTAAATCAAGATCAATTTTGGGCTCATCTTCAAGACTTAAATCAACGTCTTTGCGATAAATCGCTTAAATAACCATTTTCGGCTCCCCAAAGCCTTTAAAAATTCGAACATTTTTTGCAACAAAATGCCTTAAAATTTCAATACATTTTGCGGACAACAAATCGCTTAATCAATCATTTTGCGACAAATCGCTTAAAATCAACCATTTTCGGCTCAAAGCCTTAAAAATCGACATTTTTGGCAAAATGCCTTAAAATCAACCATTTTGCGACAAATCGCTTAAAATCCACCATTTTCGGCTCGAAGCCGCAAAATCACCAATTTTGGCAAAATGCCATAAAATAAACCTTTTTTTGGCCAAGAGCCTTAAAACTAATAATTTTGGCGATAAATCATCCGACCAAATTATTTTCGGTAAAAATAAACCCGAACATCAATTTTCGGCAATCATAAGCCCGAACACCGTTTTTGGCAGTCATAAGCCCAAACATCAATTTTGGCGACAAATCGCCCGACAACCATTTTTGGCAATGCCCTTAAACAACACTTTTGGCAAAATTAACGGCCTTAATCGATTAATCGATCCTTTTGGCAAAAATGCCCTTTAAACAAAAATGCACGAAGCATACACACACTCATGCACGAAGCATTACCCATTCCAAAGCCCCTTTTAAAAAGGCCTATCGAACTACGTTGACTTTGTCTTCCATTTAACGGAAGTACGGTAGGCACGTCGGATTTTCACCCCGGGGTGGGCAAGTCGAAATCCACTAAACATTTCATTAATCATTCATTCACCTTTTAAAGGCATTTCATTTTCATCGGTTTAATTTATCAGCATGACATGGTCTCGGGGACCACCTCGGGTTCGTAGACTTTGTGCCTTAAACATCTGGGATAATTAATCTAGCAATTAGGTTAATTAAAATTGGAGTCACTTTAGGGTTTTTTCCTAGTTTACCCTGAAATAATTAAACAAGGTGGCGACTCACACACTCACGTGCATTTCTGCTTTTAGTCATCATGTATTTCATATGCTTTGGCATTTGGGGCAGGGGTTCACAAAACCGGCCTCTTAATTTTCCATTAATTCATAATAATTTAATAATGCAATTAACTAAAAAATTGAGATGTAAAACTTTTCATGCATTTTTGGAAAACATGTCAAACGTACATTCAATCTCATCCATACAACATGAAGTAAACCATCCAAAGAAAGGGAGGAAGGAGAAAAGAGTTACAAACCACCCTAATTATTACAATTTAACCACAGGTATTCTTGGCCGCTTGTTGTTGCGCACCTTGAAAAATCTAGACTTTGATTACAGCCCACAAGTGCCCTCACTGTTGTGTGCGCATGGATGCATCTAGATTGGGATGAGACCACCGGGTTGCCTCCTATGGTATGGAAAAAGAAAAGAGGAGGAATGGAAAAACAATGAGAGGGCTGGTCAAGTGAGGATTAGACACGGTGGCCAGAATGGGGATCGGCTTACCCTGGTGCAACCAATGTGAGTGGAGAAAGCCATGTGGTGAGGACGGCTCATCGGTGGGTTGCGGGGTGGACGCCCACTGACTTAATTCCACGTTGATGTGGACTACATTGACAGATGTAATGATTTGGTGCTGTTTGATATGCCATTTTGTGTGACTGACTGCGTGAGCATATAAACTAGGTTCGATGACTAGAATTGATATTATTTACACATTTGGTGTGAATGTGTGTGTTGTGCAATAATTCTTACTCCTTAGAAAAACTACTCATATCTTGTTTAATTTCAGGAAGTAGGTTTCTCTTTATTTCGGTAAGTTATGTTCCTTGCGCGGGGCTAGAAAAAAATTTTCCCAGTTCCATAATTATTTACTATGTAAATTTATGTATAAAAAGCTATGTATAACAAAATAGTTTGTGACTCCGCAGTTGTAGAATTTGCATACAATTAGGTCGTTGTATTAACATAATGATATTAATTTAGTTGAGCCCATATTTTAAAAAATGTGATGTAGTTGTTAAAATGTGCGGCCCGAAACTGTGGAAGTTGTAGCTGATAAAATTTGGGCCAAGATAATAAGAAATCTTTTGAGGTTTATTTTCCTACTTAAATATAAGGCTGGAATGTTTTAAAATTATATTGAGATAGGTAAATTTTAGTGTTTTCAGGCTTACTACGGGCCTCGGGGCCTTAAGCTACTGGGCCTAATGCCGGTTCCTGCCATGGAATTGGGTCGGACATAAACTAGGTCCCAAATACAAAAGAAGAAAGCAGGAATAAATAGAAAACCATGTGGGCAATGGGCAAACTCCTCCGGGATGAACAACTAAGCTGTCTCAGTCGGAACCGTCATAAGATTCCTCGGTCTCTTCAATGATTATAGCCTACGGACCAGCCCGCGACCAGCTCAACTCGCCATGCTGAAATCTCAGCCTTGACTGTCGGAGGTGCCATTGCTAGCTCTCTGCATACATTCAGATCATTTAGTAACTGCATATCATGCATGCATGGCATATACATTGCATACTTATCTGTGTTGTATTTTTATACTTTATAAGATATATCTCGTTCTGAGAGCTCGCCCATTGGCCAGCTTGATGCGCGCCGCCTCATACAGTTGACTCACCTCCATTTGGGTATTAATTAAACAGGGTTTTAGTTTAAAAGTAACTACTTTATAAAATAAAATCAACCAAACCTGATTCGAACAGTTGGTTGATTTTTATTTAATTAAAGCAGTTTTCTTGTATTAAACCTTGTTTATTAATACTCAAAAAGGCCAATCCTTTTGAAAAGGGATGTAAAAAAGACCTCTTAAATGGTAATAGTTTTAGATTTAGGAGTCGCCACCCTTTATTAGGAAAAAAATTTATATTAAGTCTTTCTTTTGCAAATCGATTACCGATTTTTAAACCCAGAGATAGGGCTTTGGGAGTTTAAGATTGATATAGAAAGGTGTAGGGCAACCCATATCGCTCAGTTAAACCTGATGGGAGCGGGGTAATAAAGCGGAAACAAACCTCATCGGAAACCATATGAGCAAACTAAAAACATATCAAAACAAATCAAATAACTGGACCTCTTGAAGCGCAGAATCGCTCACGGTCTTCTTCCAGAGATCTTGGAGTCACCCACGATCTTCTGCAGAATCCCAAACTACTCTCTTTGGAAACTCTCTGAAGTGGCAGAGAAAGAATAACGTACGTATTTATATCTAGGGTTTCCAATCTTATTATTAAAAAAAACCTCCTCTTCGATAGGAAGATATTTTTTAATATAAAAATTAAATTAATAAAAAATTATTTAATTAAAAAAATTAATCAATTATTTTAAAATTAAATAATTTATCTATATTTAATACACCCTTAACTTTCCAAATAATAGGGCACTACAGGGACCGCAGGGAATAAAATAAATCAGGCTACAATATAATAAAGGACCTATGTAGACCAAACATTCCTCATTTATAAATTAATCATGAAATTATTCCCACTTAAAACTCATGACTGAAAAACTCCTTATTTTATTTACAATTCAACAACATAAAAAATAATGTTTCCCCACTTAAAGATACAGATGCTGTCATAAATAACTTACTGACAATTATTTAAAATCCACAATATAACTTTAAGAGCGCTCAACTTATTTCAATGTGTCGGATTCAAAATCCACCTGCAGGTTTACACAATGAAACCTTATAAGCTTACTTAACAAGTGCAATCATCCAATCTCTAATCGAGACATGTTTCTATTCATTAATTAATATTTCACAAAATCATAAAAAACTTGCCCACAATTCACGAGAATATTATTCCAATAATGAAACTCACCCTTTAATGAATCAAAGCACAAGACAATTCAAAATGTTTGCTCAATTAAAATAAATTCAAGATTTAAGAACAATAACATTATTTCTAATGTCCTAGGAGAAATATGTTTAACAGTCAGGTACTACACATCCATTCCTCTACTTGGTCCAAATTTAAATACATACAAAATGTACTAATCACAATTATTGTTCATATTGCTAATAACATTTATTTAATGCAAATTCCCAATGAAATACAAAGAAATAATTGTTAATAGAAAATATTCATAGCTATACTATTTTACATAGCATGGGTTAATAGGTAAATCTCTATTCAATCTCCCACTTAGACTCATAACCATTGCATCATAACTTAAACTCCCATTCCTTCTAACAAGAAGTGTCAAAGTCTTTGCTGGTAAGCTTTGTAAAAGGATCTGCCAGTTGGTTTTTCCGATTGCAATCTTTGTCACTACCACATCTCCCTTTGAACTATGGCTCGTATCAAATGATACTCCTCTCAATGTGTTTGCCCTTTTTATTGGCTCCGTGGCTCCTTTCAGGTTATAGACAACTGCCCCACTATTATCACAATAAAGTGAATTAGGCAAATTGCACTGAAGAAACTACGCTAGATCCATTTTAAGGAATTCCTAAGCCATACAGGCTTCAGAAGCTGCCACATATTTCACTTCCATGTGTGGAGTTCAGCAAACACAAGTTGCTAAATAACTCCTCCAACTTATGGCTCCACCTCCCAAGACCAAAAACATTACCAGAGTTGACTTCTGAGAGTCCTTATCAGTCTGAAAATCCGAATCTGTATAACCCAATGGGTTACAAAGGATCGTTCAGATTTGATAAAACTAACATATAATCCCTAGTCCCTTCAATTTACTTGATTATATGCTTTGACTGCAAGTCCAGCTGTTCTCGCCCAGGAATAGGATTGAAAATCTGCCTAACCATGGCAACAGCAAAACAGATATCAGGTCTGGTACACAACATTTGCAATAACATAAAGGCTTCCAACTGGCAGGGAAAGCATTATGGGCAAAACTTTGCCTTCATGTTTCTCTATCTCCTCAGGTGTCTTAGGACATTGTCCTTAATAGAGTTGGATTCCATGTCTGAAGGGAAGAATAAAACCCTTTCTTGGAAGTCCTGCATGCTTTGAAACGAGCAAGATATGGGTATCAATATTTAAAGTGCTTGAGATAAGCCAATCATCCTTTTCTTACGGATCTCGCATTAAGCTTAATCCCACAGAATAGTGCAGCAGCTCTCCCAATCCTTCATAATCAAAAATGTGGATAGCCAATCTTTGACAGAATTTCAAACATACCTACACAATTCCCTATAAGCAGAATATCATCCACATAATATACTAGAAAAACAACCTACTACCATTCCCATTTCTTATACACACAAGGACTATCATGGACCACTGACCAAAGGCCAAAAACTTTTAATCGCCTTGGTGCAAAACAAGTATTCCATGACCTAGATGCCTTGTTTAAGCCCATAAATGGGCCTATTCAATTGCAAAGGCAATTTTCTTGGTCCATTGTTTATTGAAACCTTCTGGTTGCTTCAATAGATGCATTCATCAAGACTTCCATTTTAGGGAAACTGTCTTTGACAATCCATTTTGCCAAAATTTCAAATCCATAATGGAGCTGCAATGATAGAAGAGTTCTAATAGACTAGCCATGGCTTTACTGGCGAAAGTTTCCTCATAATCGATCCCTTCTTTCTGAGTAAACCCTTTCGGCAACAAGCCTTGCCTTAATACAGTTTGCCACTTTAACCGTCTATAACTGCTTTTTCTTATAATCCATTGCAATTCGATGGGTTTAACCCCTTCAGGTGGTTCTACAAGTCCCAGACTTGAATTAAGGAGTACATGGGACTCACATTCAGATTTTCATAGCTCAAGCCACTTATCAGGGGCATCATCTTGTAGTGCTTCATCGTAACAGAACAGGTTCAATATTCACTTTCTTCAGGGGATTCTATCAAAAAGCTTCTCCCAAAAAAGTTAATCGAACCAGGTGGTCGTCTAATTCTCCCCTAACGACGAAGTACTAACATGTTCTTGCAATTCACACCTTCCATCTTGCTTGTGCTGTAAGCCGGCAAGTCCATGACTGGTTGGGAACTACATCTTGATCATGTTCTGGAACTTCAACATGTCTGTCATTCCACCAGAGCATTGAAATGTTAGAACCCCAACATTGTGCTCCTGTATATTTGGATCAACAGCTTGCCACTTCAGTTTCTAACATAAAACTCCCACTTACTTCAGGTGGTTAGTGAAATGTTAGGTAACTGAATATTCAGGCTGATGTTTGATTTTACTGTCGACCTAACATTTTCTTCCAACTTACGACTAGGCAATGGGAATGTCAGCTCCAACCATTGATGGTCTAGTTGTTGTTCTATTGGAAAGGTTCTAGTTGGTAATTTCTCCTCTCAATTCATTACAAGGGCCTAATTTGACTTTGGGGGAATATGGTTTGTCTAATATAGTCTTTTCCTCAAGATAATGGTGCCATTGGTGCTAAAATGACGTTTTAGCTTGAAGAACTATAAAATAAACCACCTTTCGTTCCTCTAGGGATATCCAATAAAGAAGCATAAAGTCTGTTTTTGATTCCAACTTATCTGCTTCCCTTTTCAGGCAACATAGGCTGGACAACCCCACATCCGAACATGGTCTAGACTTGGCTTTTCGGCCCAGTTCCACAGTTCTGTAGGAGTTTTAGGGTACTGACTAGATGGAAACCAAATTCAGAAATATATGCTGCTTGTTTCTATGGCATAACCCCCAAAACGGAAGGGCAAATCTGAATAACTCATCATTGATCTAACCATTTTCCCATAAGGTCCTATTTCTTCTTTCTATACACCATTCTGTGTGGCATACCAGGCTGCAGACACGTAAGTAATTCCTTGTTCTGATAAATAAGTAAGAATTCCCTAGAGAGGTATTCGCCACCACGGTTCAGACCGTAACACTTGATATATTCCATGTTCGCTTAATCTGTTTCTGGCCTTGAATTCTTTGAATTTCTCAAAGCATTTCAGACTTACGGCGCACAGGTAAATGTATCCATATCTGAGTAATCATCTGTTGAAAAGCACAAAAATACCTCAAACCACCCCTAGCTTGGGACACTCATTGGACCACACAAATCAGGTATTGGAATTAATTTGATAACATCATTAGTCTATTACCCCCTTTATAGGGAAAAGGCCTCTTAGTCATTTTACCCTTTCTAAAACAAGATTCACAGGTGATAGTGCTCCACTTTCAATGAACTCAATGGTTCCCATCTGGACCCAACCTAGAAATCCTATCTAAATTAATATGACCAAGCCTACAATGCCCACAAATAGGTATAACTAAATTTCAATAGGATGTTTTCTTTTTTCAATGGAAACAATGACAATCAAAGTTATTAACTCAGAATTAGGAATTTGCAGTTCAGGTGAAACTTTGAGAATAAAAAAGATTCACTCAAATCATTGAGCCAGAACATAATCATGTTTCTAAATTTAATAAACGACAGAATCATTCATAAAATTCACTAAACAAAACCGATATCCCATTCTTGCTTCAAACTAGAAACTGAAATTAAATTCCTTCTAATTGAGTACATATAAACATCCTTCAAAAACAATGTTTATTATTCTCAAAATTCAAAGAAACATTTCTATAGCTAACTGCAACTTCTGTGCCATCTCCCAGAAAATGCTTACATCTCCTTTATTTAGGCTGACGAGTTACCTGAAACCCCTTGCAATGGAATTGCAGACGATGATTAGTGGCTCCAGAATCTACCAACACCATTTGGAGTGTAGTTCAAAAACACGCAAAACAGGTTCAACTATCAGGCATATAAACAGAGACATACCTTGCTTCTTCTTGGCTAACCATTGTTGGACAATTGTGACTTCCAGTGCACCAGGTTGCTTGCAGTGAAAAACACTTACCCTTAGGCTTTTTCACAGCAACACTGTACTAGTAAAAGATGCACCACTTTTAGGCTTAGCCTTGTGGAACATTTTTCTTCTTCTTACCCTTGTTCTGGGCAGAAGAAGAACCTCGCTCAAACATTGAAGCACAACAGGTGGCAGCTCCTTGCTTTAATGATGGTTCTTCAGCAGCACCAGCTCATTCAGCAACTTAGACAAGAGTGAAATCCATCCTTATTCTTGTTATAGTTTCAAACGACAAACTGCTGAAAACTCTGGCAAAGTGTTCAAGATCATTTCTACCGTGTAGCATTTGTCAACCTCAAGCACCAAGAAACCTCCATGTCATTCAGAAGGGGACTCATCATCTTCAAAGACATTGAGTTCTAACTGGAAGTTCCCTCCTCCATTTTGGAAGTAAGTAAGAATCTCCCTCAGTTGGCAATTTTGCCTTGGTTTGCACCTAGTTTGAATCTCCAAACATCTCCTTGGATTTCAGCATGTCAAAAGCTGTGTCCATCTTCTGATTGCTGATGTTTGCAAAAACATTTGACACAGGGAAGCCAAAATGTAACATCGCGCCATTCATCAGGCTTTAACCATTTTTCTGGTAAGGCTCTGTGGACCTCCTCAAGCAGGCACCCTCACCGGGTTTTTCAGGACAAAACTTCATAAGCCAAACTTTATACTTCCTCAGCAGTAAAGCAAAATGTCCAAATTCCTCTCCAGTCAACATAGTTGGACCCTTCAAGTTTGTTTTGGGTTAAGATGTTGCAAGGGACTGAATGATGTCATTTTCATAATCATGCATTAAAAACAAAATTAGGCATTATCAATATTAACATTGAATAAATCAAAATTGCAATATACAACATTGATATCACAATTCAAAAAGAAAATACACATTTCACAACCACTCATGAATAGCAACTCATTGGGAGGAATCAACCCAATTCATATGTTTGCATATATAATTAGATAGGACCGGCCACATTACTACTCGATGGGAGAACATGCCTCTTAAATTAACATTAATGTGTGAGAAAATATTACATTCTGATTCATGTCACTAATTAATTTACTCAGATGGAAGAGTTAAATCCAATTAACAGACAAATAGACTATTCAGTAATTATATTAAAAAACATTGAACATCTTCCGATGGGGGAAGAGAATGCAAATTAATTACAACTAGAAAGTAATATAAAAACCATCACAAATTAATTCATATAATTAAAATAAATTAATTATAATTCAAAATTGCCAAAAATAAATATTTTTAAGACAATTTCTGCAAATAAAATAACATTTTTGGTTGAAAATGTAATTTAGTGGTTTCTAGTCTATTTATTGCAAAAAATTAAAAACATTCTGGGTTTATCTTGCAAAACAGAAAATTCTTGGGCCATTCGCAAATTTTAGAACTTGTTGGACTATTTTGGGCATAAAACAGAAAACTATTGGGCCAAAATTTGCCAAAAACCGAAAAAAATAGTCTAGGCAATTTTTAATAAAACCAGAAACAATCAGGATCCACTTTATAATTTTAAATAACTCCAGGGGGCTAACGGAATAACTGATACTTTCTGGGTCCAAAATATAAAAAATTAAAGTCCAGGGTAAAATATAAATAAATACGAAGATTCAGGGTTCAAAAAAATAAAAACTTAAAGATCAGGGTCAAAATCTAAAATTTAAAAAAAATGAGAGGGATCAGATGAATTTGGACAAGCATCAGCTTCTTCTTCCACGAAGAAGGGCCCTAGGCCGCCGCCCCTTATTCCCTTCAAAACCTCTTTTTTTTTTTTTTTTTTTTTTTGCCTCTACTGATCTTCAAAACAAAAAAAAATAATTTATTTGTTCTTCTTGCCCCTCTCCGTTCATCGAAACAAACCCAATATATATTATATATATATATATATATAATATATTATATATATTATATATATATAATTATATTTATGTCCTTCAAAAACTCTTTTGAAGCTTCTTGTAACCATGTATCAATTCAAACAATCAAAACAGATTTATAGATACCACGGATTGGAAAACATGACAAAATAGCCACACATCATACAGTTTCGTTTTGGGGCTCTGATACCAATTGATGGGAGCGGGTATTTAAAGCGGGAAACAACTCTCATCGAAACCATATGAGGCAAACTAAAAACATTATCAAACAAAATCAATAAACTGACCTCTTGAAGCTCAGAATCGCTCACCGGTCTTCTTTCCAGAGATCTTGAAGTCACCCACGAATTCTTCTGGCAGTAATCCCTAACTATCTCTCTTTTGGAAACTCTCTGAGTGGGCAGAGAATAGAATAACGTGCGGTATTATATTCTTAGGGTTTTCCAATCTTATATAAAAAACCTCTCTTTCGATAGGAAGATATTTTTTAAATATAAAAAAAATAAATAAAAAATTATTTAATTTAAAATAATTATCAAATATTTAAACTAAAATAATTGTATCTATTATTAATACACCCTAACTTTCCCAAATAATTAGGGCACTACAGGACCGCAGGAATAAAATAAATCAGGCTACTAATTTATAATAAAGAACCTATGTAGACCAACATATCTCATTATATTAATCATGATTATTTCCACTAAAAATCATTGATGAACTCCCTTATTATTACAATTCCACAACATAATAAAATTAATGTTTCCCACGTTAAGAACAGATGCTGTTCATATAACTTATACTGAAATTTATTAACATCACAATATAACTTTAAGATTGATCGCTCAACTTTATTTTCATGTGTCGGGATTCACAAATCCACCTGCAGGGTTAAAAAACAATGAAACCTTTAAGCTACTAAAGGCATCACAATCTCTAAATGAGACATTGTGATTCTATCATTCATTAATATTCCACCAAACACAAAAAATCTTTGCCCAATTTCACCGAGGAATATATTCCAATATGGAAACTCACCCTTAAGAATACAAGCACTAAGGACAATCATGTTGCTCATATTAAAATAAATCAGATTAAGACAATAAAACATACTAAAAGCCAAGGAAATATGTTTAACATCAGTAATAAACACCATCTCTACTTGGTCCAATTCAAATACATACAAAATGTAACTAATCACAATTGTCATATGCTAATAACTATTTATTTAATGTAAACCTAAATAACCAACAGAATATTTCAAATAATAATAATCATCATACATCTATTACATATGGCATGAAATATTATCTCTATCCCAAAAACCGACCCCTCGTTGTCATCCTTTTCTCTAAAAATGAAATTAAGGGATTAGAGACTGCAAATTAATATCACAAATAATATATTATTATATATTAATTCTTTTGGTCCATTTCATGCAAAATAATGAACACATAAACAAATATATATTCTATCTATTATATTATTTATGGGTGAGGAGATATTTATATATTATCTATATATCATACTAATTATATTATTAAATCTACCCATTAAACCCTCCCAATCGTTTATTCTTTATTTATCTATAATCAAATATGTCAATAATCAGAAGACCCGTTGAGGGTCCCTATTTATAGCCATAAATTATCATATATCAAAATTAATTTATATTAAGGATCCATACAATACAACATAATAAATTTCTATAAAACCTAACATTCACTGGTACCATAATCATCTACATCCATTCATCTCATATACTTATGAGTCATATCAAAGTTAGTAGGGCCATGGTTATGCAATAATAATTATAATAATGAATAAAGGGCATAAGATTTTAAAAGACAAAATATTAAAAGTGCTTGGAAAATAAAAACTAAAAAAGGCAATATTTAAACGGTGAACAAGACTTTAGAATTCACTGGCTAGTCACACGAAGATGAACAAATAACCAACTTATTACTCAAAACTAATTATTAGATCCATAGATAAATGCATCCTATTCATATGGAGCTTTGCCATATATTGAATATCGGGACACATTATTGGATTATGGCATTTTGGGACTCAGAAAAGTGGCATGCGCCAACACATAGTGGTGCCAGGGTCTCTCCCTGATTCAAAACGGTCACAGGAATTAAAAAAAATTTTAATAAAATGAAATAATCAAAAAGCAGGGTGTTCTTGAATGGCATTGAGCCACTTGGCTGTGACCCATTGCCCAATGTAGTGTCTTTGCACCACTACCGTTGACAAGTGCGCCACTTCCACCACAGAGAAAATCCTTCCTTTGGTTGATCTCGCGGTATCCTCTTTACGGCCATAAAAATGCCAAAAGAAGATAAAAAGATTTAAATCATGTTATGAAGAAAAAGGGCCCCTCAAAAACTACCTGAGATTGGCAAGAATACCAAGAGATCTGAGAAAACCCAAATATAGTTGATCCGACCAATCGAGTCGATATTATGTGTATTTCAATAAACCTAAGTATGAACAAACAATGAATCACAACTAAATTGAAGGGGAAAAAATCTACAAATATCTATATATATTGTAGTTATATCTATATATAGAGTCCTTTTAATTGGTTTCAAAAAGTGGGTCCTCTTGCATACCCCCAAGCCAATATATGGCAAATGGTTTTAGGGCTGATGTGGCAATAATGCCATAGTGGCCCTAAAAAACTTTATTCTAATTGGACTGTTTTGGTGGCATCTCTTTTGCAGCACCTATTTTTTAAAGCCGAGCTCGATTCGGTCCAATATCTCCCGGTACCAAGGAAAAGTAAATAATGGTTGAACAGTAAGTCATCTAACCCACGACCATGGCGTTAAATCGAAGATGATCGGGAATCTCGATCCAAACTTATATGGTAAAACGGTTTTATCATCAACTGGGTCTCTTTGCCAAAATGCGCATACAGATTTGCCTCACCTGAGATATTATTGAGGAAAGAATCTGCTCTAAAGTGTAAAGGTAGATGTTCATATATATATATATGATAATATATGTATATATATATTTATGAGCGCCGAGTACTGAGTCTCGTGAGAACAAGGGCGATTGCGTCTGTGTTATGAGGATCTCTCTCCT
>NW_023591605.1:0-51192 GCF_014843425.1 Jatropha curcas | reverse complement strand
CAGAGAGCTAGTGCATTGGCTTTTAAGTTAAGGCAATTTATTTACCAAAAGCAATTGTTTGAAAAGACTTTTAGCCACAATTACTGATTAATTGGGTTTTTAGCCGAATTTATTTGAAATAAAGACAATTAAACCGTAGTTATTAATTAACTAGGCCTTTTAGCCAAAATTGATTTATTAAAACAATTTATTCACCAAAAGTGATTAATTCGCAATGTAGGCAATTTATTGCCATGAAAAACGTGTTTAATGAATGCCTTTTAGTCACAATTATTGATTAACTGGACTTAAGCCGAAAAAAAAATGTTCGAAATAAAGGCAATCATACCATAACTATTAATTAGCTAGGTATTTTAAGCCAAGGTATTTTAAGCCAAATATTGTCGGATCTAAGCTTTTCATACCACGATTATTAATTAACCGGGCATTTAGCTTGATCATGCTTTAATTGAGACAATTTAACTGTCGAAAACGATGACGTGAATGCATTTTATGCAGTTATAGATTTATTAGGAGTAGAAGAGAAGCATGGAGTAGAAGAGAAGCATGCATGACGTGCTAAACTTAAATAGGCAGAGTTTTGATTTACATACCTGATTTAGTCGATGACCGCTTCTTAACTCCAGATTAAGCTCCTCGTTAAGGGAATTAATTTTAATTTAATTTTAAGTGACCAGTATCCAACAACAAATAAAATAAAAAACTAAATTAAAAAAATGCAAGAAAGCAGTAAAGAATTCGAAAGAGCCGTAGGAGAAGGAGCGTCCGTCAACCAGACTGAGTGCCCCCAAAAACGGAGCCCAAGCATTTTTTATAGGAAAAAAACGCGACCTCCGGGCGCCCCTGCCCGCCTGGGCTGCGGGCGTGCCCGCCCTAGCCTGGCGGGAGCTGGCCCACACTGGCCTGGGCGGAGCCATGGCCACACCCACGCGGGCGGCGCAGTGTGCCCTTGTCCCCTCTCTTTTTTTCTTTTTTCGTTCCGGAGCTTTTTGGAGTTCTAGACCTCCAAAATATTCCGGGACCAGTTCCGCGATCTCACGACGTCTTCGACGTTTTCAGTAACCATATTGGCATACTTTCGTAAACCTTCCCAAAATGGCCTTTCGGATCCCGGCCGGGACTGTTGCAATCCGGGAAAAGCTGCTCTTCGATGCCTACAAAATAAAAATGGGATTCACAGCGACTGCAGCCGCTGTCGCCGCGGCGATAGCGGCTTACTGCCTGTGCGCCTTTAAGGGCGGCCGCCCCAGCCGCGGGGAGTAGCCGGAAAACTGGCATTTTTGAGCCTCAAAATTTTAAGGTAATTCACATTACCAAATTTATGTTAACCCTATTGTTTTTAAGGGAGAAGAAAAGGAATTCGCTGAAAGTAAGTAAATAAAATTTAAAGTAAAAACAAAAGAGATCAAACACAAAATTCAGGTGAAAAGAAATCAAAGGATTAAGATACTAGGGAATTTGATTTCATTCAATTCTATCTAGCTTATTCTATTAGTTCATTAATCAAGTTTAATTGTTCAAGTAGGAGAAACAACCCTAAGGTAGCTAACAAGCTCTCCCGATTTATTGTTAGCTATTCTAGTCCAATTTAATTACCTATCTTAATAGTGAAATTAAACATAGATCAGATCATTAGGTTTTATGGTTGTTTTGTGAATTCACAACTTAATAATTTATTAACAATCATTAACTTATGAAAACCCCCCTTGAGTCAAACCATATAGCTCCCGCATCAAGTTATTATTCTTAAGTAAATTATTATCTTTTCCATATCAATAACCCTTCTCTCGATAGTGATTATTGAAATAACTCAATCCAGGGGAATTTTTCTGCCTGGAAGCTTTAAGCACAATAATAAGTTATAACAAGAGCAATGAAAAATAAATCTACTATTATAAATTGGAATCGAATTAAGTTACATCAAATCCCTAGTATAGGAGTTTAGCTGGACATAGTAATTAAATCAAACTCAATCATACTTGAATCAATCATCATACTTAAAGACAGTAATGAAAAAAAAAACAAGATGAAGAGTTTAAAAGTAAAAACTGAATCACAGCTATGTGGATGGCTTCCTTGAATCTTGGCACTAATCTTGGATGCTTGGAGACCTTGAGAAGAGAGAATTATGTAGAGAATAGCATAAAAATGAGATCCCCAGCAATGAGAAGTTCCCCTCTTTATATAGAGCTCCTGAAAGCAAATCTGACTCCTTTTAGGAAATAGAATCCTTATTAGAATCCTTTTAAGCACAAAATCCTTTTAGGAGATCAATAACTGTTTACGGCTCTTGATTTCTTCTGATTAAGGACTCCTTTTTCTTCAAAAATAGGTCAAGAATAGGTCCAGGTCTTGTTTAGTGTGTTTAGGAAACTCCCTGAAGTCAGCCCATGTGAGAAAGGCTTGATTTGCGTGTTAAATTCACGCTGGTTCCGTCTAGGCAGCACGGGCGTGCTTCATGGCACGGGCTGGGCGTGCTGTAGTTTGGAGGTCTGGCTAGTGAAACACGGGGCATGCTAGGTAGCACGGGCTAGTGAAGTACTGAGGCACAGGCGTGCTACAGAGCACTGGCAGGGCGTGCTCTTCTCTGAAGTCTGTCTAGAGTTGCCATGGGCGTGCTATGCTTGACACGCCCTGGTCCCATTGTAGCACGGCCGTGCCTGTTGACACACCCTGGCCGTGCTCTCTTCTGTCTCTCCTTTGGTTTACTTGGCTTCTAGCACGGGCGTGCCTTCCAGCACAGGCTGGGCGTGCTAGAAGCTGAGTTGAGTGCCATTGCATTCTAAAAGTTCTTTTCTGCGCCAAAATTTCTGCAAATTTTCTCTTAGATCAAGCGGATTAAAGACCAAGAAAGCTTTTAAACAAATTACACTAAAAGTGATTTAAAATTAATATTAAAGAAAAGTAAAAACTTACTAAAATTCTAATAAAAACTATAATTAAAAACATATAAAATTTAAGACTATCAAAGAGCAAGGACATAGAACTCGTCATGTAAAAGACCAATAGATCAAGTTGCTGACATATTTACGAAGGCTCTGAAAGAACTGATATGTTTTCAAGTACTACGCAAGCTTGCTCGGTAATCTACCGTAATTGAAGAGACAAGTTTAAGGGGAGGAAAATGGAATAGAAAACTAAACTTGTTCCTACACCTAACTTGGACTAAAGGTGAGTAAGAGTCTTGAAGAGACAAGTTTAAGGGGAGGAAATGATAGAAAACTAAACTTGTCTACACCTAACTTGGACTAAAGTGAGTAAAGTCTTGGTTGGTGAAAGCATAGTCAATGGATGGTTCCTAACTTGCACTAAGTGAGTAAAGTCTTGGTTGGTGAAAGCATAGTCAATGAACGGTGCCTAACTTGGATTATTGTTGGAAAAGCTACTAAAGTGGATTTAACACACCAATCATATTGCCTATATATACATGTGAGATATAGAGAGATTAGTTTTCTCTTCTATGTGTGTGAGTTTATAAAAAAAAAAAAAGAGTGAGTTGTGAGTGTGTCTCCCTATAAAAAATAAATAAATAAATAAATAAGAGTGAGTTGTGAGTGTGTCTCCCTTGTAATATTATTCCATAATTGAGTGCTTGTATTTGATTATTGTGATTGTTCATAATTAAGTAATTTATATTATTGCGTGTCTCCCTTGTAATATTATTCCATAATTGAGTGCTTGTATTTGATTATTGTGATTGTTCATAATTAAGTAATTTATATTATTGCCAACACAAATTTAAAAAAATAAAGAAAAAGAAATTATATTACAACTGTAACTTAAATTTGAAATTTGTACCTTTTAAAATCCTAATCAAAGTAATCTCTTTGATACCTAAAATCCAAATACTGAATTATCCTTCGGTAGCATCCTTATCCAATCGAGAGGTCCCATCTGCACAATGGTCCAACAAAAATTTATTTTATTGGCTCAAAACTCGAAAATGGATTTTGTGAAGCTCTGGAAATTGAGGAAGAAGGTAAACTCTAAATCGTTTATTAAAGATTAAAAGAACTTCTGCAAATATATTTTTGGCAGTACTGAATAAATATTGGTAAAAATTGTATCCGAAGAGATGTGGGTATTTCGAATGGCATGATTTTAAGATGGAGCAAAGGGTTGTTCATATTGTTAACGAGTTGAAAAATAAGTTAACCTAACTACAAGGAATCAAGGAATGAAAGTGAAGAATTTGCAGGTGATGCTGTTTGTGATGTGGTTATGGATCGACAAAGATTTTTTTGAAATATTTAGAGTTTGAGCTGAGGTCACATATGTTCCAAATGAAGAGTTTGAAGCTTTTGTTATTTCACAAATAGTTACAGATTTTGTAAATCCATTATTTGACAAATAATTACAGATTTTGCTGCTTTTGCAATCTTGAATATTTTTCATTTCACAAATTTATAATTACAAGGACAATAATTAATATTAATGAACTTTTTACCAATTTTACATAAATATATATTGATATGATACTTGATATGATATATTTGGTTGTAGCCTAGCTTGGTTCCTGCAATAGAAAAGAATTATTATTTAGCGTTTTATAGATCAGAAAGCTTTTATAAAACAACCTATAAAACAATCTATTGACGACATTAACCACACACTTACAATTTCTTGTAAACCAGGTTGAAATTGAATCATTTGGTATAAGTTGAGGTGTTATTTGGCCCAAAAGGTCAAATATAACATTTTGTTCCCAAATTATAAGTTTAGGGCTTAAATTGAGATTTATTCTTTTGGTAATTTACATTGAAAGGGAGATGTATTTGCAAGCATTAACAATAAAATTATATGAATAGATTTCTATCAATAAAAAATAGGTGAAGATTATTATAATTTAATTCTCAAAATTTATTTTCTTTTGTAATAATTCTCATCACTTATATCTATGTATATTATTTTTGTAAATTATATATTTTTATTGGACTCACTCTCAATGAATTTTCTAGCTACGTGATTGTAAGCGTGCACTTTTATGTGAAAAGTGAAGTGTATGCAATACTCAAAAAAATAAATACACAACAAAATTAGATAAATAAACCAATCGAAATGACTTGTCTATCTCTAACAAAGGCTCCAATTTGAGGTCGTGCCGCCTGGCCTTATGTTGGCTTACAATTGTCAAGGCATCTTTAGGCTATAGGAAGATGTATGAGCCTATTTCCCAAACGAAAAAAAATATAAAGAATCACCACCCATATTAAATATGGGACATTTTCCAACACAATGATTGGATCTCATATGAAGAGAGCAACATTTATTATAGCTTTGAATACAAAAGTTGGATAAGTTCCTAATATGAAAGTTCGATAAGTTCCTAAAAAAGTGTTAGGCACTCAGGATGCTCCACTTAATATAGATCGACCTTCACACAGTTGAGTTGCAGTATTTTTTTTTTTTTTAAAGAGAAGAAGTTCTATTAATGATAAAAAATGACAGGATCAGCAACACAAGAGTGGGAGTAAATCCCAATTGTGGAAGCTAGTATAATAATAAGTATGCCTAGCAAGGACATGAGCATGCTTATTGACTTGCCTCCTTACCCAAACTACCTTAACATGTTGTATTTGTGACAACAAACTCCTAATGCTCTGAAAAATTAGCCTCCAATCTGCAGAAACTGGACCAACTTGATACACCGCCTGGACCAGCTGAAGACAATTAGATTGGATCACCACGTTGTGCATCTGCATATTCTTCAACCACGAAAGGACCTCACTTAGGTCTACTGCCTCCGATACGTGTGGAGCCAAAACCCCAGGAAAGAAACCCGATACAGCTTTAATAAAGCCACATGCACCCCTCAAAATCCTAGCAAAAGATGAAAAGCCTGTCATGGTGCATGAAGTGCAGCATCAACATTGCAACGAGCAAAATGAGTAGGGGCTTCACTGTTAAAAACACAAGGGGAATAAGCAGGAACTATATTGATGCATTGAGCATCAGACTGCTCACGTAAGAAACACGTAGTTGAGGTCACAGTATTATATGGGGGATTATTGACCTGCTACCATACTGACTTGTTGCGGTTGTTCCATATGAAATAACACAGAATAGCAAACATCTGACATCTATGTAAGGGACCAAGCATCCAAGCAAATAACAACAAATATAAAACATTATCAAACCCAAGAGAATGGATTGGAAAACTTGCTAAATTCCAACAATAGTGAGCTTCTGACATAAAAACAATGCATGAAATGTTGATTCTTCCAACCCACAGTTGTGACATGTTGTATCGACTTGGATACCATGCCGTGACAAGGCATGCGTCGAAGGAACCACACCACGAAATGCCTTCCAAAAAGAATGCTGGACCTTTAGAGGAACAGCCAGCCGCCACAACCTCTCCCAAACGGGAGATTGAGACATAGACTGATGCATTATCATATGATCTCCTAATAGTCCATGGAGAAAAATATTGATCGAGAATAATAGATAAAAGATTGTATTTTGTTATTTCTATTATACACAAGTGTTGCGGAATTTAGCGTGGTAATAGATAAATATTTAGTTTCGGTAGTTGATGATAAAATGAGAAGTAAAATAATAAATGGAAGAGACACAAGATTTACGTGGAAACCCTCCAATGTAGAGGGAAAAAAACCACGAGGCAAGAGAGGAGTAAATGCATTATGAAAAATATGGAGGAGATACAAATGATCATATGTAGAGGGAAAATAACCGCACGAGGCCAAGAGAGGAGTAAATGCATTATGAAAAATATAGGAGGAGATACAAATGATTTTTAACACTCACACAAAAAACACACAAGTAATACCTCACTAACACTCAATGAAATATGGTCTTCTGTTCATTGTATAATAATAGAGACAAGGGAAAAAAGAAAAAAAAAATAAAAAATGGGTTGATAGTGTGGTGGAGGTGTATATATATGAAAGGTGTATATAGAGAGTGGATAGTTTAGGGAAAGTTCTGTTGGAGGATTGCTCTCTTGGATGAATTTCTCTTGGTTGGATGTAATGAATGATTTGCTCCAAGCAAGATTGCCTTATATAGAGATATATCACCATATGAAGAAACTTCAAGTCTTCCTTCTATTGTTGAAACTGTGTCATCCTAGTCCAAGTTAGCTCACCAACATAGCCAACCAACATTGAATTTTCTTAGCCACCCAAAGACTAGTATAAATCATGAAAAACATGTGGCCAACCAAAATAGACTTAAAGTATGAATCTTAGAAGTGTGAATCTTAGAATTCTAAGGCAATTTTAACAATCTCCACCTTGACTTGAATTCTAAGATGATCTCCTTACAAAATGATGTGCATATTCCTCTCTCGCCATGCCCCAAAGGGCCTTTAGAATTACTGAACACTAATCAAGTCCAAGCAATGCTTGAACTTGAGATTTGGAACTGGTTTCGTGAGCATATCCGCAGGATTATGAGCTGTAGCAATTTTCTTCACGATGATCTTCCCATCTGCCACAACATCTCGAATAAAATACTGCCTCACATTAATGTGCTTGGTCCTTTCATGATACATCTGATTTTTGGTTAAATAAATAGCACTTTGACTATCACAAAATACAGTAACAACATCCTGGGTTAAACCAAGATCAGTAACCAAACCTCTTAACCATATTGCTTCTTTGACTCCTTCAGTGATTGCAATATATTCTGCCTCTGTCGTTGACAGTGCCACAATCGATTGTAGGCTAGCTTTCTAGCTAATGGCAGAATTGCATAAAGTAAATACATAACCTGACAAAGACCTTCTCTTATCAAGATCACCTGTATAATCAGAGTCAACATATCCAACAACAATGAGTAATGTTGTTAATTTACTCAATAATTTATTATAATTTAAACAAATTTGATGATCTTCGTAATAGACATGAAATTTCAAATGTCATAAGTATTTAGGAAAAGAAGTAGTATATTTATTTTGAAAAATAAATTTAAAAAGGTAAAACTTAAAAGTTTGAATTGGCTTAATTATCTACATGTATTTTGTTCCAAAAAATAGTTTTAATAATTATAATCATTCAATTGATAAGATATAATTTTTAATTTTCCATGACTAAGATTATTTTAAGATATCTTAAATTTCAATAATGATATAATTGAAAATCTCATTCTTTTCCGTCATTTCCATATTTATATATAATTATTTTTTTTAAGTACGTTGCATGTTGTTTGTACTCATTTTAAATATTTATCATTTCTAATTTAGTTAAACGTATTCTCCTTTTTTTATTATTCAAAAAAATTATGACTTTTAATTGAATTAAAATATTTTTTTAACTAGTCATGATTCGCACGATGCGCGGTTGTATGATTTTTTTAATTGAATTGAATGTAATTTTTCAAAAAATTATTATAATTATATTTTTGTTTCTTTAATTTAAATAATTTGTTTATGTATTTTTTATGTATTTATTAAATGTTAAATTTTTACGCTCTTTTTGAAATTCTCAAATAATATTTTGAAATATTTATTAATATAATTAATTATTCTAATTAAATTATTATGATTTTAACAAATATAGTTAAATAATTATTTATTTTATTAATTATTTATTTTCTCTCTTTAAAATTCTCATATATCCAACTTTTTATAATTAAATGAGGTATAAGAATATTTAATTTTAATAAAAAATAAATTTTAGTGAATTGAAATTAATAAACACTTCATTAAAGTCTGCACCATCTTTTTGAGTGTAGCCTTTAGCAACTAAATGTGCTTTATATCTTGCATCTTCAACTCCGGGGTTGCCTTCTTTCTTCTTATAGACCCATTTACAGCCTACAACTCTTTGGCCTTTTGGCAGTTTCACCAACTGCCAAGTATCATTCTTGTGCAGAGATTCTATTTCTTCTTGCATCGTAACTTGCCACTCAGAAGAATTAGGACATGAGATTGCTTCAGAGTATGTGTGAGGTTCTCCACCTTCAACTGTATCCTCTGCAACTGCAAGAGCATAAGCAACCAAATTCCCTTTATTATATCTTTCAGGCTGTTTGATTTCTCTCCTGGGTCTATCTCTGGCAATAGAATAGTGTTTGATTTCTCTCCTGGGTCTATCTCTGGCAATAGAATAGTCTTCACGACGATCTTGCTCAGTGGAATCATGAACCTCCGATGTGATCGGAGATGAGGAAATATTCTGCTCACTAGGAGTTGGTATTTCAAACTCATGCTCCACCTTCTCATCGGTGTTCTTTGAATCACCTGTGTCAGAAGAGGAAGAACTGACAATTTCTTTTCCAGGGAGAATTAGCACATTTTCATTGAAGGTAACATCCCTACTGATAATTACTTTCTTAAGTTCAGGACACCACAAGCGATACCCTTTCACACTAGATGCATAACCAATAAATATGCATTTTTGAGCTCTAAGCTCTAATTTTCCCTGATTTACATGTGCATATGCAGGACATCAAAAATTTTTCAAATTCGAATAATCAACAGGATTACCTGACCAAACTTCCTCTGGAATCTTGAAGTCGAGTGATGTGTGGGGAACGATTCACCAAATAACATGTGCTAGATGCAGCTTCGGCCCAAAATTCTTTAGGCAAGGCAGCATTAGAGAGCATGCAACGAACTCTCTCCATCAATGTCCTGTTCATCTGTTCTGCAACGCCATTTTGTTGAGGCATACCGGCAATCGTGTGGTGTCTCACAATTCCTTCATTTTCGCAGAACGCGTTGAAATCACCTCCCCAAAATTCTAGACCATTATCGGTCCTGAGTTGCTTGACCTTCTTCCCTGTCTGGTTTTCCATCAAAATCTTCCACTTCTTAAAAGTGGAAAAAACTTCATCTTTGTGCTTTAAAAAATAAGCCCAGACTTTACGAGAAAAATCATCAATAATGGTCAGCATGTAACGATGTCTTCCTTTTGAAGGAACACGTGAGGGTCCCCACGGAATCGCTTTCCTTTGAGAGGACCGAGAAAAATCATCAATAATGGTCAGCATGTAACGATGTCTTCCTTTTGAAGGAACACGTGAGGGTCCCCAAGATCTGAATGAATATAGTTAAGAGGACCTTTGGTTCTATTCGGTACCGAAACTCAATTTTTTCTGTTTACCGAGAATGCAACGTTGACAAAACTCCAACCTATCGGTATTCTGACCACACAAAAGACCTCTCTTACTTAGAATGGTCATTCCTTTTTCAATCATATGGCCAAGATGCATATGCCATAATTTTGTGACGTCTGAATCTGACATAGATGATGATACAGCCGCGGAACTTGTAACAGTAGATCCTTGCAACACATACAAACTCCCAAATCTGTTAGCTTTCATTAAAATAAGAGCACCTTTAGAGACCTTTAGAACTCCACCTTTAGCTGCATATTTACACCCAAAGGACTCCAGGGTGCCAAGAGAGATAAGGTTCCGTTTCAAATCAGGAACATGTCTAACACCGATTAAAGTTCTAATCATGCCATCATGCATTTTAATTCTAATTGTTCCTTTTCCAACAGCTTTACACTTAGCATTATTCCCCATTAAGACAACACCACAATCAACTGATTCATAAGTGGTAAACTACACTTAGCATTATTCCCCATTAAGACAACACCACAATCAACTGATTCATAAGTGGTAAACTAATCTTTATGAGGACACATGTGATAGGAACAACCAGAATCTAGAATCCACTCCATTTTAGATTTAGTTCCAAAATCAATAATAGACAAAACTTCACCTTCATACTCTTTTTGAGCAATACTTACTTCAGCTGAATTTTCTGAATTCTCCTGATTATTGTTTTTGCCCTTTTGCAGCTTATTTTTCAACTTAAAGCATTCTGAAATTACATGTCCTTTTTTCTTGCAATAGCGACAAAATTTCTTATTATCTTGGCCTCTAGACTTTGATATGGATTTACTTTTACTGCTACTACCGTGATCCATAGTTCTTCCCCTAACAATTAACCCTTCAGCTTCATCCTTTGAATTATTCTCATAGTCATATTTTTCTTTAGACAAGAGATTTTGTTTGACATCATCAAATGTTAGGGTCTCATTACTACCATCAAAGACATTCCCACGTGTTCATGGGCGTCTCATCGCGCATAACCTTCGCTCGCACCTTAACCGCCCTGACGCTACTGGTATAACATAATAGGTCTTAAGCAGTCTAACCACCGCCGGTATGACCGGGCCCGGGAATGTGTTAGGGTCTCATTACTACCGTATAACATAATATCTTTAAAGTTACGGTATGACCGGGGGAGTGAGCAAACTAACAAAACAGCTTTATCTTCATCACTGATTTCAACATCCAAATTTCCAAATCAACTATGATGGAATTAAACTCATCAAGGTGAGTTTGAATGGTTGTACCTTCGACCATCTTAATGGTATAGAGGTGCTCCTTAAGACGAATCTTGTTGGCAAGACTCTTTGTCATATACAATGACTCCAACTTAAGCCACATACCTGCAGCTGTATCCTCCTTGATAACCTCTCGTAGAACTTCTTTGGATAAACAAAGTTGGATTGCTGACAAGGCTTTTTCATCCAACTCTTCCCAATCTTCATCCGACATGGTGTTCGGCTTTTTCGCCTTTCCTGCAAGGGCCTTTTTCAGCCGATGCTGGGTGAGAACGGCCATCATCTGAACTCGCCAAATGCCAAAACTAATTTTTCCATCAAACTTCTCAACATCAAATTTCATGACAAAAGCCATGTTGTGAAACCCAAATAAATATTACAATGCTCTAATACCAGTTTGTTGCGGAATTTAGCGTGGTAATGGATAAATATTTAGTTTCGGTAGTTGATGATAAAATGAAAAGTAAAATAATAAATGAAAGAGACACAAGATTTACGTGGAAACCCTCATGAAAGGAGACACAAGATGTTACGTGGGAAACCCTCCAATGTAGAGGGAAAAAAAACCACGGGCGAGAGATGGAGTAAAATGCACTATAAAAAATATGAGGAGAATAAATGATTTTTACACCCACCACAAAAATACACACCAAGATAAACACCTTCTACTACACTCAATGAATATGGCAGGTGATGTGTTATTATCATATGAAGAGGTGGTATTATATGAAGAGAGTGGATAGTTTAGGGAAATGCTCTCTGCGTGAGGATGCTCTCTTGGTCATGAATTTCTCTTTGGTTGATTTGGAGGATTGCTCTCTTGGATGAATTTCTCTTGGTTGGATGTAATGAATGATTTGCTCCAAGCAAGATTGCCTTATATAGAGATATATCACCATATGAAGAAACTTCAAGTCTTCCTTCTATTGTTGAAACTGTGTCATCCTAGTCCAAGTTAGCTCACCAACATAGCCAACCAACATTGAATTTTCTTAGCCACCCAAAGACTAGTATAAATCATGAAAAACATGTGGCCAACCAAAATAGACTTAAAGTATGAATCTTAGAATTCTAAGGCAATTTTAACAACAAGTCTGTCTCTAAATAGGAAAATTCTAGAAAAGAAATACTAAGAAATCATCTTAAATTAATTATATAAGATGTACACAATCTCACAAATCAACACTTCCCCTCAAGTTAATGCTTAGATGTTGCACATGTTCAACTTGCAAAGTAAATTATGAAATTATTTACTCATAAATTCTTTAGCGAGCATATATGCAATTTGCTATATTTATTTTTAAAATATATCGAATCAAATCATACAAATATAAAGAAAATATAATATTAAAATAAAAATATATTTTCCATTTTTATCTTTCTCTTCGATAAAATTTTTTAAATTATAATCAAAATACAATTTTTAAAAAATAAATTTGTAAAAAAAAATGTAAAAATTTTCAAATGCCTCATTATCATATCTACTTCCGTTCTTGAATATTTGTCACATTTGAGAAAATATTATATTTCAAAATACTTGTCCTATTTGTGGTTTCAAGAAGTAATAATTTTTTTTTTCGTGTCTACCCTTTGTATGATTAACAATTAATGCTTCAATTCCTAAAAAATTTGGTATTTGGATATATTATATTAAGAGTAATGTTGTTAATTTACTCAATAATTTATTATAATTTAAACAAATTTGATGATCTTCGTAATAGACATGAAATTTCAAATGTCATAAGTATTTAGGAAAAGAAGTAGTATATTTATTTTGAAAAATAAATTTAAAAAGGTAAAACTTAAAAGTTTGAATTGGCTTAATTATCTACATGTATTTTGTTCCAAAAAATAGTTTTAATAATTATAATCATTCAATTGATAAGATATAATTTTTAATTTTCCATGACTAAGATTATTTTAAGATATCTTAAATTTCAATAATGATATAATTGAAAATCTCATTCTTTTCCGTCATTTCCATATTTATATATAATTATTTTTTTTAAGTACGTTGCATGTTGTTTGTACTCATTTTAAATATTTATCATTTCTAATTTAGTTAAACGTATTCTCCTTTTTTTATTATTCAAAAAAATTATGACTTTTAATTGAATTAAAATATTTTTTTAACTAGTCATGATTCGCACGATGCGCGGTTGTATGATTTTTTTAATTGAATTGAATGTAATTTTTCAAAAAATTATTATAATTATATTTTTGTTTCTTTAATTTAAATAATTTGTTTATGTATTTTTTATGTATTTATTAAATGTTAAATTTTTACGCTCTTTTTGAAATTCTCAAATAATATTTTGAAATATTTATTAATATAATTAATTATTCTAATTAAATTATTATGATTTTAACAAATATAGTTAAATAATTATTTATTTTATTAATTATTTATTTTCTCTCTTTAAAATTCTCATATATCCAACTTTTTATAATTAAATGAGGTATAAGAATATTTAATTTTAATAAAAAATAAATTTTAGTGAATTGAAATTAATATTTTAGTTGGAATTGAAATAATATTTTATTATTTTTTAATTTAACAATAAATTTTAGTGAATTGAAATTAATATTTTATTTTATTTTTTAATATAACTATATTTTTTAATCAATATTTATTAACCATGACTCTAATATAACTCCATTATATTTTAATTTTTTTGATAAAAATGAACTATTTAATAAAAAAAGTTAAGATTAATTTAATATAAAAAAATTAAGGAAATCCTCCATTAGATTTATTAGTTTGTAACTTTATTATTTAATAAAAAATTAAATAAAATAATTACTTATAATGAAAAAATAAATGTCAACATCATAATTTTAATATTCTTATGTTGCCAGCAGCATTTATACTTTATAAATTATATATTTATATAGATGGATATTAGGTTAATTAAGTTTAAATATTCCTGATTGAGTTAAAATAATTCTTTGTTTATAAAAGTATTACAATATATATTTTTTAAATACTTTTCATTTATTGTTCTAGTAATAAACTAGTTTTTTAGGCCTGCGCGATGCTGCAGGTGATTTTTTTTTTTGCAGTGAGTCGATTTATATCATAAATAATTTTAAACAGTTGAATTAAATTTAGAACAATTTATATCACATTTAATTTTACAATAATGTAGAATAATTCACATAATGATTTTTATTATACTAACTTTACAATAATTTTTTAATTTACAATAATTTATATAGTACATAATAATTTACATAATTCATTTTCAATAATTATACAATGAATTTTTAATAATTCACAAACCGCTTGTAAAATAGATTCACAAAATAAGTTTACCATACCAAATTTACAATAACTTATATAATACATTTGCTTAACATATTTACATAATAATTTATATAATACATTTTTAATAATACATTTATAAGAACTTATTATTAATTATTATCTATCTGAACCAACTGTTCATGCATGCGCAAGATTTCTCTCGCTTTATTCCATTTGAGTTGAGATTTAAATTGTTTGCATATTAATATCTCTAGTTGCATCACCAAGCCAGACGACCTCCACACAGAATTTTGATTTGAACAACTCTCATTTTACAGTCAAAACAAAATTCTATGTGGATCTCATCCGCCTTCATGATGCAGTTAAAGATATTAATAGGAAAGGAAATTAAATCTCGACTGAAATAGAATAGAGCGAGAGAACTCTTGCACATGCACGGAAAAGTTGATACGGATAGATAATAATTATTAATATATTTTTATAATTGTATTTTATAAATTTATTATATAAATTATTGCAACACAAAAAGCAAAAACTTTAACATTTCATTTTTTTCCAGAATTAAAAGTACAAGATATTCCTACAAAATAAATAAACAAACAGAAATAATGAGCATCAAAGGAACAATAAAAAATTGTTAGCTGTGCAATTAAAGAAGTACAACTACAAAATCACAAAAAAAAAACCCACTGGTTGTGTAACCACAGTGACAACAATAATTCTTTATTTTAATAAATAACTTCAACAAACAATGAATTTCATTTTTTTTAACCACAGGGATGGACATAATAAATATAAATAAAGATACATAATTATTTAAATAGGATGAAATAATTATTCACATTTGATCCAAAATCATCACAAAATTGATATGTTGTCACTCTAAATGCTCAGCTTTTTTTGTAACTGGCTGACATTAAAGGAGCAGTATAAATAAAAGATATTAATGTAATATGCATATACTAAATCACTCTCACACAGGCGAATGAACTTTCCCAACTTTAGGCATGTTCTTACAAAGAAACTCAAAAAAAAAAAAAAAAAAAAAAAAAAAAAAAAAAAAAAAAAAAAATAAAAAAGCAAAACTCAACTGCATGCAACAAAAAAAAAAAAAAAAAAAAAAAAAAAAAAAAGCAAACTCACTGCATGCAACAAAACACAAATAAATAGAATTAAATTGAATATTTAAGCAAAAAAATCATAAAGCTACTGAACAAACATGTTCATAAACAGTAGCAATAAAACACAACTACAGATTCATTTTCTAGTTAGATTAAAATGTATATTTTTTTGTTGGGATGAGCATACATATCAAAAAAATTTTACATGCTAATGTTCCAAAATCTAAACATCTAATTATCATAAGCCTCATATTCATATATAGATAATGAAAGTAAAAAATAATATTAAATAGATTTGAATAAGAATAGATAATTATTTGGATAGGAATAAATAATTATTCAAATTCGATGCAAAATTATCACAAAATTGATATGCTGTCACTCCAAATACTCAATTTCATACTGAATGCTTAAAAGAAATAAGGACAATCCATAAAGAGCCAAAGAGTGTATTTACCTTTATTGCATCTTTGTTTCTCATATTTACTCATGGTTAATGTTCCTAGAAAATAATAGTGTCAAAAATATAAAATTAAAAAAAAAAATTGCTATCATCTACTTACAAAAGTACACTCAAGACAATTATAAATTTATATCCAGGATAGATAGTATTAAAAGGAAAAAATTGAATAATAGGTTTCTAACTTTTGTAATAATCAAACACATTGAAAGTAATACAAAAACTATTTTGATCAAGAAGAAACACATAAAAATTATTAGGATTATTAGGATTTAATTATTCACAAAGTGCAGAAAAGGATAAAAATGCAATACTAATTACCTGATAACCTTAAGAATCGGAGCTAAGTTTCATTTTAGCTACATATTAGTAGATTAAAGAAAGATAGGTGGGAGAGAATAGCAAGTATTGTGATTCTTCAAGTTGGTTGATTATATAGAGAAATAATTAGGAAATATGTAAATAATTTATTATGAATTTATATTAGCACATGTGTCCTTGACCAGCCACAACTTTTGTGTAGAGATACTGATTTTCTATTCCTTGATTTTGGTTTCTGTTACAGATTTTCTTCTTGTTTAAATTCAAATAAATCTCCTCTATTTTAGGGGATATTAGTTGATACTCTTGTATATAAATTTAGTTCAGTTCCTCAATAAAATCATTAAGTCATTCCTGAATTTCTCTTTGTTTATATGGTATCAGAGCTGGATTAGCTCTAACGAGTAACATTCTCTGAATATCCAACCCAATCTCATCAAATGGCCTCCAACGTAAATGTTATTAATGCTGATTACAATAACAACAAAACTAATGTTGTTCAATTCAATCCAGTATCTCAATTACTAATTAAACTTATTGGCAGTCACAATTTTGCCACTTGGAAAGCCCAAATATCCATGCTCATGCATGGACACAACCTGTTTGGCCATCTAGATGGAACCTCCCCAGCTCCCTTACTTACTCTTACCCAAGGTAATCAGCAAATTACAAACCCCAACTACAGTATTTGGTTCTGACAAGACCAATTGATCCGGAATGCAATCATGGCATCTGTTGATTCAACAATTGCTCCAACTGTCACTGTTGCCTCAACCGCCAAACTTGCATGGAGCTCTCTTCACACAGCCTATGCAAATTAGTCCCAAACACGAATTTTCAGTCTAAGAGGTCAGCTTGCTCATCTTACAAAGGACTCTCAATCTGTGACAGATTATCTTCATCAAGCTAGATCTCTTTGTGATGAGCTTGCAACAGCAGGAAAGCCAATCTCTAATGATGAATTAATTGTGAAAATTCTCAGTGGTCTTGAACCAAAATTCCATGAGATTTTTGCTGCAATTTGAGGCAGAGATTCTATTATCTCTGTAGATTTAATGTGGAAAAATATTTTTTCTGTATTTGATTCATCAATAGGGACACATATATATACACATACAAAATACTATAAACCTATTAGGAATCTAACTCCTAATACTATAAACCTAGTTGAGGATCTAAACTCCTAATAGAGTTCTAAGAGTTCTATTTACAACTAATCCTTAACACTCCCCCTCAAGTTGGATCATAGATATTAATCATGCCTAACTTGTTACAAAGATAGTCAACTCGGGGTCCATTTAGAGCTTTTGTAAAGATATCCCCTAACTGTTCACTTGTTTTAACGTGTCCTGTAGAGATAACACCCTATTGTATCTTTTCATGAATGAAATGACAATCAATCTAGATATGTTTTGTTCGTTCATGGAATACTGGATTTGATGCAATGTGAAGAGCAACTTGATTATCGCACCATAACTTTGCAGGCAAGGATGACTTGAAGCCAATTTCCTCTAACAACTGACGAATCCAAATTAATTCACAAGCAGATTGTGCCATAGCTCGCCAGCACTCGATCATGAGACAACATTTTGTTTCTTGCTCGTCCATGATATCAAGTTTCCACCTACAAAGACACAATATCCTGAAGTTGATCTTCTATCAACCTTCGAACCTGCCCAATAACCTTCGAACCTGCCCATCCGCATCTGAAAAACATTCAATGTTCAAAATGGCCTATGATTACTGTTAAAGCAGGCCACGACCTGGGATTACCTTTCAAGTAAGCACAAAAATCTGCGTCCTAAAGCTTGCCAATGTGATAACAGTAGGAGGAAGAACACCTAAAACTGGCCTCAAGACCGCTCACAGAGTAAGCAATATCTGGGACGTGTTACCGAATAAGAAATTACCCAATTTGCCCACTAACCTCTAATAGATCTCAGGATCATCAAATTAGCTCAACCAGCCAATTGATAAGTTACATATTTGGAGTCAATTGGAGCACTGCATGGCTTGGACCACCCAACTGTCTAGTCCTTCAGTAAGTCAAGGACATACTTCCTATAAGAAGATGCCTCACTTTACACCTAATAACTCAAACCACAAAAAATACTGTCAACAATCCTAAGTCTTGATCATGGAAACTGGGTCTGGAGAAATGAGTGATTGAGTGATTGTAATGCCGACTGAAATTCGAACCCCTGTAATAAACAATGCACTCCCTGTAATAACAATGTCATCAACATAAACCACAAGTAGAATCAAACCAGTCTTAGTACTTCTGAAAAATACAGAATGATCAGAAGTACTCATCTGCATGCCAAACTGATTTACCACATTGCAAAATCTACTAAACCAAGCTCGAGGACTCTGTTTTAGGCCATAAAGAGATTTTCGAAGTTTACATACTTTACCCGACTCCCCTGAGCAACAAAGTCTGGTGGTTGCTTCATGTAAACTTCCTCCTGAAGATTCCCATGAAGAAAGGCATTCTTAACGTCCAGCTGATGTAAAGGCCAGTCAAAAGTAGCTGCTAATGAAATAAATAAATGAACAGAAGACAATTTGGTAACAAGAGAAAGTATCAGAATAATCAAGCCATAGATCTGAGAATAGCCCTTTGCAACTAATCGACCTTTGAGACGAGCAAACAGTCCCATCAGGATTCACTTATAACGCGTTTCTTTTGAAAACCCCACTTCAACCAATAGCTTTCTTACCACCAGGAAAATCCACTTACAACCAATAGCTTTCTTACCTGCTGGGAGAGGGACAAGATTCCAAGTACCATTAGTATCTAAGGCAGCCATCTCCTCTTTCATTGCTGCACACCAACCAGGATGGGACAAAGCTTGGACAACAGTTTTAAGGATAGAGACAAAGTCTAGGTTTCTTACAAAACAACGAGATGAAGAAGAAAGATGATCATAACTGACAAAAGAGGAAATAGGATAGGTACACTTGCGTTACCTTTTCGAAGAGCAATGGGAAGGTCAAGGTCCAACTGGGGAGTAGATGGCACATGCTCAGATTGAGTGGGATGAACCGAATCTTCTGTTGAAGCGGCAGGTGGAGGAAGTCAGTCAAGAGTTCCTGGTCTCTTGGAATAAACCTGTTCAAAACAAGGGCGAGCAGATGTTGGTGCAAGAGCGAGAATAGGAGCGGCAGATGCTGGAGGAGGAGCAGGAGCAGATGCAAGTTCAGGAATAGGACCAGGAGCAGGAGAGTTATGAAATTGCTGGATAGCATAGACTAAAAGCTCATCATCCTCCCCATCACTCTTATATACAGAAGAAGGAAAAAATAGAGTATTCTCAAAAAATGTGACATTTGTAGAAATAAGATAACGGACAAGATCGGGAGAGAAACAATGATACCCTATTTGATGCCGAGAATACCCAAGGAAAATACAACGAAGGACTTTGGATCTAATTTGGAAACCTGTGGACGAACATCACGAACAAAACAAGTACAACCAAAAATACGAGGTTCAATGGAGAATAGAAGCTTAGAAGGAAATAAGACCTTATAAGGAATTGCACCATTAAGCACAGAAGAAGGCATGCGATTAATCAAAAAACATGCAATAGAGACAGCATCAGCCCAAAAATGTTTGGGGACCTTCATTTGGAATAGAAGTGCCCTACCAACCTCAAGAAGATGTCGATTTTTTCTTTCTGCAACCCCATTTTGAGGAGTATCAACACAAGATGTTTGATGGAGAATACCATTAGAATACCATTTTCTTGACATATAAGAATTGGAAGGAACTAGATAGTATTCTTTAGCATTATCACTGTGCCAATATGCGAACGAGAGTATTAAATTGAGTTTAAATTTTCAGCACAAAAAGAACAAAAAAATAGAGAATATTCTCAGAACAAAGTTTTCATTAAATAAATAACCAAGTAACACGAGAAATATATCATGCCACAAAGTTACAAAATACCGGAAAAGCCAGGTTAGAAATAAGACAGGACTGGACCCAAACATCAGAATGAACAACTCAAAATGGGGATGAAACCCGTTTATTTGACTCGGGAGAACTAAAGGCAAACGATGATGGTTTGGCAAAATTGACCAAAGATTTCACATTCTAAACCTTGATTAAAGACTGAAAACTGCGGACACAACTTCTTTTTTAAAGTAGACAATGATGGATGACCCCAAACACAATGGAACCTCAAGAGGAGATAAGGAGCACCAGGCGCAAAGCCAGGGAGATAATGAATGTGTTCATCCAGAAGATAAAGGCCAACCAGATTTCCACTCCTCTAACAAAATTCCGCTCGTCAAAAGATCCTGAACACACAATATGTAGGATAAAATGAATCCACAATCAATTCAGCATACGAGTAATGGCTAAACAGAAAATAGATTAAACGAAAACGAGGCAAACAAAAAACAGAAAGGACAAAATGAAAGAATGTAATGATTGGCATGCCCAATACACTTGACACAGAGGATGTGGACCATCGGCTAGATAGTAACATGACGATAAATTGTTAGTTCTTTAAGGAAGGATAAGAGACTAGGCTGTTACCTGTCATGTGATCGGGTTTGCTGCAACCAGAATCAATGACCCCACTCGATTGAGTAACCATAAGACAGGAAGGAGGAGACCTGAGTGCGAGCAGCAGCAATTGAGGAATCAGATAGACTTAGAGGAACTGGTATCTAGAGAGCTCTAGCATAACTCCCGCAGGCAGAAATGTTACATGTTGTCAGAAGAAGGTAACTGCATTATCTGGATGTGCCATATACCTTGGTGGCTATGTATTAGTTTTCTTGCAATACCGTTTAGGCTTTGTGTGGACCAGGCTTCGTTGACAATAATGACAGATCAGAATGCTTGTCTCCCGAGTATTGGTCCATTACCACGATTATTTCCTCCTCTTCCTCTGTTACTGGCTGTCTAAGGCTACCTGATTTACGACTTCACAAGGCACTATATCAGAAGGCGGAAAGCGTGTATGAGAACCTTCAAGACGTAGCAATCATAGCAAAAGTCTCCTGAAGAGAAGGTAACATTTCACTGCCCTGGAAAGAACTGTGATTTGGCGATGGTCATAAAAAACTGAGCAAATGGCAGTTTCAAAAACTGGAGCAAGACCTACAAGAAAACTCATCACAGCCATTTGTTCTCGCTGCGTTTGTTGAACCTTAACATCGGGACTAAAAGGCAACAAAACATTAAGTTCCTCGTAAATCTTTTTAAATTCCATGAAATAAGCTGTAAGGGGCTTATCTCGCTGGTCAGCCCGATAAAATCCTTTGCAGATCTCATACATACGAGACAGATTACCTTCTCCCGAGTACAAGAATTCAAGATATTCCATTAATTCTTTAACAAACTCACAATGATTGATTAATCCAACCACTTCACTGTCAATAGAATTGCGAATCATAACTTAGCATTCTTCCTAAGCCCAACGGACTAGTGTCAATCAGTTGGGGATCATCCAATTAGATGAATCATTCTTTTTCAACACTTCGCCAAATAAAAATAAATTCGAATTGTCTTACTCCAATCTAAATAATTAGTTCCTTTCAATTTATGTTCTGTGATCTTATTCATTGCTGGGATCAATTCAGTAATAGTAGGTAATTCAGTAATAGTAGTTTTAGAATCTGTAGGTGGAGGATCCATTATTAATAAAAACTAAACCCCTACCAGCAACGCAGAAATAGACACCAAAAAAAAAAATAGTCTTTCAATGCAAACAGGAGCTAAAGGTAACCTGAAACGCTAAATTGACAGAACTGAGTACGCCGCTACCAAAACTTCACCGGATCGCAAAAACAACCACCTGAGTAGACTGCTGACAGAAAAATGAAGCCAGAACACAATTTCCGATCGCCGGAAACAGCCGGACGCGCCGCCACGCGCCGGCGCGTGGTACTGTAGCAGAATCTTGTATCGGCGCGTGAGGCCCACGCAGGGAATCCGGTGACCGGATTTTTGGGGGATGACGATCGGCACGGAGCAACTCCTGGATGTGGGCGTTTAGACAAAAATTTGACCCCCCTAGGAATAGTCACCAACACTGACAGGCCACCACGCCCAGGAAATTCCACGTGACCGGGATTTTTGACGGAACGCCGTTAATTTTACTATGCAAACGGCAAAAAATTCAAGTTTAAAGAAGCCACAGGCTCTTGATACCATGTTTTAGGATTTAATGTGGGAAAATATTTTTTCTGATTATTCATCAAAGGGACACATATATATACACATACAAAATACTATAAACCTTATAGGAATCTAAACTTCCTAATTAGAAAGTTCTATTTACAACTAACTCCTTTAACAATCTCCTACAAAGAATTATATGAAAAGTTCTCGATTCATTGAATTATTTCTTTAACATGAGGAAATCAAAGAAGGTGTCGACTCCAATCACGCTTTGCTTCTATTTACAACTAATCCTTAACAATCTCCTACAAAGAATTATATGAGAAGTTGCTCGATCATGAATTATTTCTTTAACATGAGGAATCAAAGAAGGTGTCGACTCCAATCACAGCTGCAATTGCCACCCACAATAGATTCAACATTTTCAACAATTGCAATAATCGTCGATCCAATAACAACACAGACTCTCAGTCAAGCCCCAATAATTGTTCCAATTCCTCTACTCAAGGGCATTCCTTGAACAACAATCCAGTACATTGTCAATTGTGCAATAAACCTAGTCAAGGACACATGTGCTAATAATTTACATATGTCAAACATGCAAAAGGTAAAAAATGTGGCAATCACATACATTTGGTATGCATGCAAAGGATAAAAAATATGGTAATTGAACATTTGGCAAGCATGCATAGCACTTGCTAAAATTTTACACACTTGGTAAACATGCAAAAGTTGAGAAAAACTAAAAATTAAACATGTGGCAAGCATGTATTGCATTGTGTATAGCTTGCATATGGTAAGCATGCAAAGGGTACAAGTGTAGCATGTACATTTGGCAAGCATGCAAAAAGCTAAAAATGTGGTGATTGTGAAAATTTTGATATCCAAGCAATAAGTATTTTAAAAATTAAAATTTGAATTATTGGAGAAAAATGAAAAATTAGTAAAGAAAGATGTAATCATAGTAGTAGAAATAATCCTTTTTGGATTTAATTTTCAAACTATTTGAATCATTTGTCCTCTAAAAAGAAAAATATATGTAGGCAAACATTCATACAGTCAAATGAAAATATAAACAAAAAATTTACAATTTGAGATAAAATCAAATTAATTCACCAAGAAATCAAACATAATCCAATAATAATCTAATTTTAAAAAAATCAGATTGAATTCGAATAATAATATTTAATTCTAAAATTAAGCCACCCAAGTATAAAAAAACTGGATTTATTACAATGTTGGTGAATTATTTGTACCAAATTGTGAACCATAATTAATTACCTTCATTACAAATTGTGTAATGATATTTCCCCTTTACCAAACAGTAAAGGAGCATCTTAAAACATGGGAGACAGTTTTTTATGATCTAGCCCAATCTACAAATTGCAAAAGTTGTAGGGACAAGGCTTAAAAAAACTATAAAAAAAATAAATGCACAATTATGAGAGCAAGAGACTAAATTGATTAATTATAAATTAAAAGCAAAACCTCAATTGGAATATATGTCGAATGCTTCGGCTTGCCAATATTGATGCATGGAAGATTAGCAGAATAATACAACCATATTCAATGATCATTAATAAAATAATTATAAATATGTTTTTCTTCTAATTCAAATCTACAAAAGTGAATAACAAAAAGTAAACTATTTAAAATATAACATAATGACTGAATTAAAAACTTAACATTCTATCACTTAAAAATCTACAAATAGTTACGATTTTTTTATTAAAATTTAACAAGCAAAACAAAAAGTTTTCTAATTATACATAATTGTGTTTTTCCCTATCTCTATGTTCAACGTTGAAAACATTTTAGGAATAAAAATGAAAATAAATCAAAGCATTAATTGGTCAAATGTAAAATTAATTTCACTTTAGGACAAAAAAAATTAAGGATATCAACCAGAAATATCCTTTGGTGTCATAAATTAGATTTGTTCAATAAGCTTCCCAGACTTAACTAATTATTTAATTAAAAAATTGACACATAATAATAATTAATTACCTTGGCATCAAAAAGTGAAGATGCATCTTAAGACAGGGGAGACAATTTTTATGATATTGCACAATCTATAAAATGCAAAGTGTAATCATTAAAAGCAAATCAATAGTTACATAGATAATAGATAGACTATACAACAACAAATATAAAAACTAAACTTGAAAGTCTTTTGCAAATAGTTTCACAATGATCTTTTTGTATCCCATCGAAGAGACTTATTGATTTCGCAGTTGCACTAATCTTTCTCATAGAATAATTGGATACACATTTTGTTAATGCTTTTCTAACGGGATTTTCTCCATCAATCTCTTCTAGACAATCTCCTGCTCTGCCTCGGCAAAACCATCTTCTTACATCAACAAGCTTTAGAGAAAATTTAAAATCCCAAATTAATTGATTAAAAAAATTATTGGGAAAAAATCATCCAAATAACTAATTAACAAACACCAATTTCTCATTAGCATTAAGCAATCATTTTGTTCTTCCTTATTTTTTTTTTTTTTTTAAAATAACAGCTATTATATCCTATTTCTCTAATTTTCGTAAAAGAAGAAAACCATTCGCAATAATTGAAGTCTCACAGTTGCTTTTCCCTTTTTTCACTCTACTATTACTACTAAAGGGAGGAGAAGAGTACTACTGCTTACACTGTTCGGCAACTTTGAAATAGCCAGAGAAAGGCAAAAAATAGAAAATCTGTAGATTGTCTTGCTGCAAAACTGTGAAAAAAGGGGAAAAATGCATAAAATTAGATCTAAAAAGAAACATATCAAACGGTTAACAACTATAGGCTGTTGCTCTTTAATAGTTTCTTACATAATTGATCTTTCTTTTTATCTGATAGAGCATTAGAGTATCTTTTTATGGTTTTAGAGGAACTGAACCACCACAACCATTGCACAATCCAATCAGAGACAAAGCCAACCTTATGTCTAAGTCAAACCATACACCCAATTATTTGTAATTAAGCAGAAGTGAAGGATTATTTTATGGGCAAACTTGATCCAACAAAAAATTACCTGTTCACAATTCCAGTTGACAGGCTAAGCTGGCCCACTTTTCATGCATGAAATGTACGATACCATTTCGCACCATCCATCATATATATCTATCTATTATCTATCTATCTATATATATGTATATATGCGCGGTTAGATGGATGATCCTCAGGAGAAATTATTGAATGTACTAAAAGAATAATACATGTTAGATTTGCGAATACATTGGACCATCTTAATCAAAAACTGAAAAGTAAATCTGGACAATAATTTTCTAATGCACTTCATTGCTATTGTATATATATAATGAGTAAGTAAAATAAAGTTCTAAAAATAAAAATAAAAAGGGATTTTCACCAAGGACTAAATTTATTGTTAATTCCCCCCCAAAAAATAATCAGGTAAAAAAATGAGAACAGCTATAGATTAACTTTAAAAAAAATTATACCTCCATCTTTCATTCACCTCTGTTCCATATGATTTCACTGAAACATCAAAGAAAAAAAAAAAAAAAATCAATAAATAATTAAAGTAACCCTTAATTTCAAACTGGATTGTCTTAGTTACGTTAAATGGAGTAGTGGAAAACTCACTTTACTAAGCATTAGGATTTAGCCATGTGACCTTAGCATAATAACCAAGCGCATAAAAACACAGACAATGTCGTGAAGATGAAGTGACTTGTCCTCCTTTTGTGTTTGTTTGGTTAGTAAATGCCCCTCTGTTTATAAGAGCCTCTACACACTCAGAAACAAAAAGCAAATGCAAAGATGTCCCATAGTTTGTTAAGTTGCAGAGCCACTCATTTCCCTGTATGCATCATGTCATTGTAATCGAAAAAAAATGATCGTATGAACATGCAGTAATGAACAACAAAAAAAAAAAATAGAGACACAATTGCAGTAATAAAATAATAAATGTCAAAACAATTAAATCTAAAATTTAATATCTGATATATTATAACCAAAAGTCAGCTTTAAAGATGTGATTAAATTAAATCCAGGGAAATTCATGCAAAACAAATAATAGGATGATAAATGTGTGGAAAAAATAATCAATCGCAAACTTTAAAAAAATCAAATAAAAACCTCAAAAACTCATATATTAGGAATCAATAACAAACCTTTAAATAAACAGCAGTAAATTTGACAGCAAAATTAGACCGCTCTCATGCCATGAAATCTAAATTATCATCCAAATCAAATCAAAAATCCAAAAAGTCATATATCATCAAATCCATCGAAATTGCAATTTACGATTCAAACCACAACACCATAAATGGTTTTAAATAAAATAAGCAATTTTGTTGCGTTAATATCATTGCAGTTTTGCAAAATACAGCTATAGTTAGATGCATTACTTGGAAATATGAGCAAGAACAAATATCAATTTTCCTTTTTTTCGCTTTTCCACCTCAACTTCCTATTTGACAATTATTTGCCATGCCAAAATATTAATCTGACAATTTGAACTCAATTGAACAAAAGTTTAAAAGGATCAGTTATGATTGAGTATAATAAATAAAATCAAATTACTACAATTATTATTATTGTTTTGTCAAATTCAAAATAAAAGGATCATAAGGAGGCGAGGAAAGAATCGAATTGAATGAGCTTGGTTGATTTTATTTAATAAATCGGTTTTCTTTATTTAACCCATTCGTTAATCTTAGGGAAAATGTTCTCTTACTTTGATAAGAATTTTATCTTAGGAGTCGCCACCCTTATTAGGGAAAATTCTCGAATTAATCGATTCTTTGGAATCGACTAACCCGATTTTAAACCAGAGATAGGGTCCGGGAGTTACGTATGATATGGGAAGGTGTTAGGTACTCATATCGCCGGTTAAATCGGCTTCCTAGTTGTCCATTAGTTCACAATTACCCAATAATACCATTAGCTAAAAAATGAGATGAAAATACTTTTTTTATGCAATTTTGAAAAACATGTCAATCATACAAATTAATGACACATAAAACATAAAATCAAACATCCAAAGAAGGGGGAGTGAGGAGAAAAGAATATGAACCAAACCTAAAATACATTCTACCCATTGCCCTCCAAATTTCCCAAATCCCATTAATTAATTACAAACAAGCAATAAATGAGACCCATTAAGGTCTCTTACATTTTGCCATAATATAACATTAAAATTTAATAATTACAAAACCCAAAGCAATAAATGAGACCCATTAAGGTCTCTTTACATTTTGCCATAATATAACATTAAGCAAAGCAAAATAAAAACATCCAAGCAATAAATGAGACCCATTAAGGTCTCTTACATTTTGCCATAATATAACATTAAAGCAAAGCAAAATAAAAACATCCATACAATATAAACACAATATAAACATTATTCACAAAATCAATATCATACATCCAGCACCATTAAGCATTCATTCATTCACCAAATGATTAAATGATGCATGTTTACATTACAAAACTAATAAATGAAGGGTTAGTGCAACAATAATTATAATACATTAAGTTAAAAGGCATAAATTTAAAAGACAGAAAAATAAAAGTGCTTAAAAATAAAGAAGATAAATTAAAAGACAATAACTTTAAGGTTTTAACAAGGTTAGAATTTATGGCCTTGATTTTCATCATGAATGATGAACAAATACAGCAATCACTATTCTCAATCTTGTTTATTGATGTTTATTTGATCCATTTGTGGACAAGAACGCATCCAAGACTACTTAAGGTTGGAGCTTTGCCACTGGATGTCCAAATCGGGACCATTTTATTGATTATTGATGTTCTGAACCTCTGAATTAAAGGGCTTCACACCATAGGGGAAGTGGCATGGGCCACATGTAGTGGGGCTAGGCCCTTCCCTGATCAGAAAGGTTACAGATTAAGAACAAAGTCAAACAGAGGCATTATGGGATGAAGTGGCGCATGCCACTACCATTGGCCATGCGCCACAGAGGGACAGAGACCCCCTCTTGGTTGATCCCGGGTTTCCCTCGCAACTAGACTCAAAGAAGGTGCTTAAACACCAAAAAGAAAATGAAAAAGAAGTAGAAACAAAGTAAGGGGTCTCAGGTATTACCTTTTTGAGATTTCCTCAAAGTTTTGTGCAAGAATAAATAAAGAGACCCAAAGGTTTGAGTTCTAGATCAAATAATCTGAGATTGAGATTTAATAGATGTGTTTCTAGGATTTTTAATGGATCCATTAGGGTTTTTTGTAATTGAAAATCAATGAATCACAACTTAGAATAAAGAGAAACACTAGTTTTCTTTGATTTCTAAGTTGAATTTTCAAATGGCAAGAGTTTCCCTAAGTCTTCCTCCTTTTCTGATTCCCAAATGCCCTATTTATAGGCAAAAGGGAGTATGTGGCCCTATTCCAAGGTTGATGTGGCAAACTGCCACTAATGGGTACTAAAATATGGCTGGGCCCATATTTACCAAATTGGACTGAGTGACACGCAAAATGAGGCAGTGCACTGGGCAGGCCCAAGGCACTTCTTGAGCCCAATTTCGTCGTGAAACGCATGTTGATCCGAAAAAGTAAAAATGGTTAAACATAGGTATTATCTTAGCCACGAACCACTGGTCCGAAAACCGGGATGATCGGGAATCCCGATTCAAACTTATGTAAAAAACGATTTATCATCACTAAGTCTTTAGGGCCAAAGTTTGAGTGTCTACAGTTTGCCCCCATTTTGATGATATTTTGCTTTTTGAGCAAGATGTCGTCAAAGTAGATGCATAAGTATTAAAATACTTACCTTGTTTGCATTCCTTGAATGGCATGGATGGATGAAGTGTGCCATTTTGGCGGCTTTGTTAATGTGGGTTGCTAGTTGGCGATTGTTAGGTGGGCGAATTGCGCCATGGTGATTGTTGGCGACTTCTACAGCTATCTGCGCTAGTTGGCGGCTTTGTTGATGGTGCCTTCTTTGAAGGACTTTAGGTGCTACAGGGGACTTTAGTTCTAAATGCTGCACTGTGGGAGATTGTCACTGTGGACATGAAGGGCGGAGGACATGCGCCATGGTGTTTGTCGATGGCTTCTGCAACTATCTATACCAAACGGCGGCTTTGATAAAATGCTCCACTATGGGGTTGTCTTTTGGTTAGTGCCTTCTTTTAAGGGTGTTAAGAGATAATATTGTAATTGTATTTCTTGTATCTCATCAATTGATTACATAGGTCTATATATATAAGGAATTCCTATGCTACCTAGCTATTTAGGAATACAAATCATAAACTAATTAGGAATCTAACTCCTAATAGAACTCTATTTACTCCCCTAATAGAACTCTTATTCTACAACTAATTCCTTAACACTTCCCCTCAAGTTGGAGCATTAGGCATAGATGTTAATCATGCTCAACTTGTTATAAACTACTACTTTCAGCAAAGCACAATACCATACTCAGCAACTGTACCCACTTCATTATAGCAATGAAGAATCCCAAACCAAATAGTAGTAGCAGAATCAACACAACACACTTAGGTTGTCGAAACAAATCTCACTGAACCAGAAAACAACTCCTAGGGTTGTTTCAAGCTTCTTAATCAATGCTTCAAAGAGGAATCCCAGTAGCGCAAATATTCAGAAACGCAGCAAAGGAAAATCGAGCAAACGGAGCACGCCACCGAAGGCCAAGAACACTATGCAACTCACTGGGGCTGCACTGCTCTCGATAAAGGAGAAGGTTCAAAAGCAGAATACGCGTAACTGCAGCAAAGGTGCAGTACTAAACTCTAATGCAATAAGTAATCACTAGAAAATCACCGAAAATTACCTAAAACAATTGTCACAACAAAGGAAAAGATAGGCTTCCTCAGCAAATTAAAGCAACAACAGTAGCAGAATACTGTCCGACACTGCTGCAACAGAATCGCAGCAAACAAACCTATTGAATAAGCCCAAGAATAATGGTGCAACTCACTGGGTTGCACTTCTATCTTCAAGTCAACGCCGGAGAGAGGAACCGGAGTGAAAAAGACCATTGGACATGCGCCAGCGCATGGACCAAAGCAGGAAGAAAGAGGTGACGCGTGGGGACCATTCACTTGGAATCCGGCAACCGGATTCTGGGGAGGCGCTGATCAGCGGCCGGAGAATATCCTGAGGTCGGTGGTGAGGCAAAATACTAACTCTAGAAAGGCTTCCTAGGGTGGCAGTGGCTTCCCGTAAAGGAAGTTTTGGGTTTTTTTTTTTTTTTTTTTTTTTTTAGGAACGCCATTAAGCAGTAGAGATTCCTTAGGTCGGTTGGGAAAGACAAAATACGAACCTTAGAAGGCTTCTAGGGTGGCATATGGATTTTCGCAAGGGAAGTTTCAGGAAATCTGTTTTTTTTTTTTTTTTTTTTTGTTATGGAGGGGCTAATTCTCTTTTGATACCATGTTGAGAGATATATTGTAATTGTATTTCTTGTATCTCATCATCGATTACGTAGGTTCTATATATATTAGAATTTCCTATGCTACTGCTTTAGGATCATATAATAATTAGGATTCTAATCTAAATAGAAATCTTTTCACTTATTCCTTAACAGAAAGGCTTTGGGGTATGCCATGGGGACTTTATTTCTGAAATGCTCTATTGGTGGGAGGTATGTTATTTGGACGATGAGGGTGAAGGAGGTGCACATGGTGGTTGATCGGCGGGCTTCTACGACTATCTGCCACAAATAGCAGCTGTATTTGAATAAAATTGCTCCACTGTGGGGGCTATCCTTTGGGTCGTGGCCTTCGTTGGAAGGGCTTGGGATGCGCACTTAGACGCTGCGTGCACATTTTCTAACAGAAAAATAGGCTTTTGGCGATGGTTTTAGGCTAGAAAAGCATGCACGTGTGGAACGTGATTGATATTAAATGCATTGAGTTTGGTGAATTTATGTGATTTCGTGAGAATTTCGTATGGTGTATATGGGTTTTGTGTTTTCTGGAAATATGCTATGACACACAAACGAGATGATTACTTGTGGCGTGTGTATTGCTCCTGCTTAGGCAGGAGCCGTTGCGGGGTTGCTGGTAGCTGAGATTGAGTCGCATGTATGGACCTTTGGGTGAACTTGGGCTGAAGGCAATTTTGGGCCCATGGCCATTAAGCTTTTAAAAGAGTGAAGTGGAATTTTTTGTTCACTTTCAACCTTACTTTTACGAAATCTTTCTAAACATCTCTTCTATCTCTTTTTGCTCTTTCTCTCACCACGATTGATGGCTGTGAGGTTGTTGTGGATTGACTTTCGGTGACATGGTGATTGCTTCCCGTGTTCTCAACCATTGATTCCACAGATGGAAACTACGGGAGTTTTATTCGCGTGGGACTTCGATCAAACTTGCGGCACGATTTGCCGGCACCTTGCTAGTTCACTGTTTGGGTACTTCAAACTTTTTTCCTTGTTTTTTCATGACATTATTTAAGTCTGAAATGCAAATTGGTTATGAGATAAAAACCTAGGTTAGAATTTACCTTTTGTTATTTTTGGGCATTCTTGGGCTATGCGGGCCGTGTGTAGTGCGCCACTGCGTGTGGCGTGCGCAACTTTCTTGTCTATTTGGCTTATGCTGTAGCTTTTAGTGTGCTCCTACAGCACTGGTGGTTTGCACGCCACTCGATTTAGTTGCTTGCGCCATAATAGTTTGTGAATCACTATTTTTTTTTATCATTTTTCGTTCATTTTTTCTTTACCTTCCTACATTGACCATAAAACACATGTGCTTATTGTTTTATTAGCCGTATTATAGTGTTATTTTGCAAGAAGAGCGTTTGAAGGCTGCTGAATCCTGAATAGCATGCACTAATGGCAGTTGATGTGAGTGGTTTGACGATGCTGTGATGTGCAGTGTGCAAGTATTTCCACAAGCATGAGATTATCAGGAGGCTAAAGTTTGGACCATTTTATTGACACCTTCCGGTTGTTAGGGCTGACTTAGCCTTTCTAGTCATCTTGGCGTCTCACTGGAGTTATGGATGGAATATTACACTTTTCCATCTTGCTTTCGGTGATGAGATGGCGATTTTGCGACCGGTCAACTTTGCTGCCATTCTGGGTCTTTCGAAGGGCAGAGTTGTTTTCATCGATGACTATGAGGACTCTTAGATGCGAGCTATGGGCGAGCCTCTCGAGTGCTTATCGGGATGGAGCTACATCTACGTAAAGAGTCGTTATGAGAGCGTTATCTATTCGTACGAGAGATGCTTGAGGTCGAGTTGCAGAGTGGATATGGTCGGTCACATAAGTCTATCTTTCTATTTGTTGTCGTTACCTTATTTACTATTTATAGGTAACGATGAGATTTTTGCGATTCTGCCACCTCTTTCAGGATCTGGATGTGCAGAAAGTTTTTTATTAGGAGTTGCTACCCACCTGTAATCTTGTATCATTGGCATGTGTGTTCGAGGAGAACCTGAGGTCGGGCTTAGGCGTTGTTATTTTGAGGTATATTAAAACATGTTTCTTTTTGATGCTTCTCTTTCTTTTTTCTTGTTTTATTCTTGTTTTTCACTTTTTATGATTTCTGCTTATTTTTTATACAATTAGGCTTAGTGGCACCGATTCCTTCCTATTGCCGCCTGTATGCTTCGATTGTGACATATGTTTGAGGACTTCCCTTTGGTGAGCGTGGGGATTCGCCAAGGTTGCTTATCTACTATGGAGGTTTCAGTGTTTCGGCAAGTTGCTAAATAATTGGCCTAGATGGAGGTAGTTGTCTTTCAATGCTTTTTTTTCTAATTGTTTTTTTTCTTTTTTCTTTTTTTTTTCTTTTTTTTCTTTTTTATGATTTTTTTATTTTTTTTTTTAATTTTAAGATTAGAGAGTATCATGGGGCGGGTGATTGTATACCCCGACTTCATTAGGCGGCCTTCGATGGTACCCATATCAATGACTTCGCCTTTCGATTTGTTTCATGACATGTACTACCGGAGGAGGGGTGTCAAGTGAACTTGGCTAGCCGAGGAAGTTGCCTCAAGATTGCGTATTAATGGCCTGTATATTCAGTATCTATCAGCTGGAGCAGAATATTGCAGCTGCTTGGAGAGGTTCGTTGCACAGATTATTTGGCACTTGTTGTCGCTTATGCTTATGCCATGGTTGTGCGGCACCCAGTCTTGGTCATTCCTCCACGACTAAGTTTTATCCTTTTTGTTACGTGGTAGGAGCTGGTAGAAGGGTCAGCGCCATGCCCCAGCTCACTTGTGAGTTTTTTCCTTTTATTTTGTTTTTGGCTTTACCCGTGTTCTTTTCTTTTATCCACTGATGTGCTTTATTTTGCAATGTTATTGCCGGCAGCTATGAGAAGGGACTCGATTTTGGGCTTCGGACATGGGCTTTATCGTCGTCGGTAAAACGCGAGCCGGCCAGGTGCCTCTTTATTCCTTTGTACTTTAGATCGCGAGCAGCAACACGGGCTGATGAACCCATCTTGTGAGCAATATTGATTCCTCTGGCGCACTATATTTGAGCATTTTTCTTTTTAGATATTTGTGAATTATTACCTTTATTAGTCCGTTTTTCAGTGGTCATCTCTGATTATAATGAATGGTGTCAGCTGTTAAGTTGGAGCGCTTTAAGTTAGCGTGGTGGCCTCTCAACGAGCATGTATCTGTCAGTATAAAAAAGCAAAAGAAGTGTACCATGCATTGGCCATGTATGCTTGAAATTGCGTTAACTAATGTCTATTGAATGGTCTGTAGAGTGTTACATATGGCTCCAGCTGTCGGGTTTGTAGGAGTGGATTTGTCAGCTGTTATCATTGAAGAGACAGGTTCGACAGTGATGACTCGGAGGAGGATTCGACTGTCTTGAGTCGGTGCCCCAGTTCACTTTTCTATTTCTTCTTTCTTCTTGCTTTTGTATTCTGGATCAGTTTGGGGGAATGAACTTTGTTAAGAGTGATATTTATTTTTATATAAAGGATTCCTATTTCTTTACATGTTTATGAGTGGTGTTTTGTTATTTCACTTTTTAGTTAAGATTATTTGCACTATTTGTTGAGTTTGGAGTTGAACGCAGGGAAAACAGCGATATTTTCCAGTGGTCTGCAATTCTAGTGGCGTTTGCCATATTGCTGTGCTTATTTGCCCGTTAGTGGGCGCTTTTGCTTAGTGCTGTAATTTGGCAAGCACTGTCCAAATCTGTCTTTATTTCTTTGCCAGAAGTTTCATAAGCCCATTAAGGCTCAACTTGCTTTCTCTCTTCAAGACGAGTTTTCATTTCAAAAACTTTTCCACTTCTTCCTTGTCTCCTCTTTCTTCGTGGATCGTCCTTGGACTGCATTCAAGATTATTCTGCAGTTGCCGTGAGGATTGGATTTTTGACTTTTTCACCTTTTCAATTAACGGCAGAGCTACTACAGGAATTCTGGTCAACCGGGATTTGCTTGCATGGTGATAACCATTCGACTTCAGGGAAATTATTTCAAATAAACTTCGAGATATAATCATTGTTTCGAAGAGCTTTACTCATTTTTAGGGGATAAACTGATAGCCGGGGATGGTTCTGTGGATGCCGGTAGTTAGACCTGCTTCATGATTACTTTGCTTGTTTCAGTTTCTAGCTTATGGATTCTGTTTCTTATACTTTGGTGCTGATATCGTTGTGCCTCAGCATTTGTGGACCTGTGCATTGGAGTTTATGGAACGCACTAGCCCTAATTGGCCTTACTTGTTGTTTCTACTTCTGAGTCAGTACTTGCTACTTATGGTATGATGGCTTGGGAGCTATAAGAGCTGGTACGCTATAGTCGAGCCAAATGGCTGGCGCACATTATGCGTTTTCCAATTATTCTGGCTGGGACTTTTATTTGGCTGATGAGAGCATGCTTGGGACTCTTAGCTGGCTACTTTGGATCCGATAGGAGGCGCTGTTCTACTGCAGTCAATAGATGTTTTTTTCTTTCTATTTTCTTATTTTTATTTATTTTTTAACTCTTCTATTTTTCCTAAGTCGCCCCTTTGGCGAGGTTTTTTTTTCACTTAACGAGCATTTTTTTTTTTTTTTTTTTGGAGATGATTTGAAGTTGTGGGGCTTTTAGAAGCTGTAGGTGATGGGATCCCACATCGGGAACCATCTGATGTTCGTTATAGGCCACGAGGTCTATAATCCGGCAGTCACCGGTTTCATTACTGACTGATGACACTGTTGAGGACTGGGCTTTACTCTTTCGGATCTCATTTTGGGTCAGTGGGACTTGCCACTAGTTGGGTATTATAAGTGTATGTCACAGTTTTTTCCTTGTATCCTCTATGTTGCCCCTGTATTAGATTAATATGGCAAGTGGCTTATTTATCAGCCGTATGTAGCGACATACAAAAATTAGCACATTTTTTTGCGGACCGACCAATCGATCGGCCATGGTTCTATCGGGTCGCTAATTTTACGCTTGCGACGATATGCTACTGCTATGTATCGGTCCAACATTACCTTGGTCGCAAGTCTGTTGTGACGATTATTTCATCGGTTCGCTAATTTGGCCGACTGATCTAATCGGTCGCATTTGAAATAAAGCTGGTTTCGCATTTTTTTGGTCGTGGTTATTGGAACTTGTCGCAAATTGTGCAGAAGATTCTGTCGCAATGTAAAATATAAAATTTTAATTTGTAGTATCAAAATCGGTCGCAATCGGGTTGCAAGTAAAAATAAAAAATAAATATTAGTTATTGAAGATTATTTTTTTCCTCGACCTATGAATTGAACATATTACATTCATTATCACACGCATTCAAGAAAAATATATATGTATTTTTATTGTAATGAACAAATTAAATTCAATACAAGAAAACTAAAAAGGTCAAATCAATCTATGTTGTGCTCATCTGCAGGGGATCGATGTTGTTCGCCGGGAGGAACGTTACTTTGTGGATGTGAGTTAGCGCTAGGAGGGGTGCCAACGGTGCGTCTGCAGATTCGGGATCAGGAGCCACGGGTAGTGGCTGTGTGAGACGTCGAAAACATTGTCGATCTGTAGAGGCGCAAGATAGAGGGGGAGTTACCAGCCCGGGTTCACGCGGACACCGCATCACATGCGCATCTAGTCTGATCTGTCTTGCTGATCAGCAGCTGAGCCCGTTTATCAGTATGTGCTCGTCAGTGTGTGGGCTATGTGTTGTTGCGCTGGCTGTTGTGAGCGTGAGTGCTGCGGCCTTTCAGTAAAATGTGATGCTGAGACCGGTGCCGTATCTTCCTATCTTCTCGGCCTAAGACTCGAGTAAAGCTACCTAGTCAATTTTGACTGTAGCTTTGGATTCATCGGTTCTAAGAAGTAACATACGCTCGCGAGTGTAGTATAGTTTCTGAAATAAAAAATTATTGATCAATACAATTGCAGCTTTTATTATATTGAACTTTGTAATCTTCGCAGGTGGGGTAATGTATTTATTCATTGTTACTTATCATGACGCTCACACCGTTGGTCGACAACGTTTTTCAGATTCGTGGTCCTGTAGTGTGAGTGTATGTAACACTCCTAATCCGGTGGATCGGCTCACGACCTAATTTCAGCCGTGTAATGATTTTTTATGCATGATATATTAAATTATATTATGTACTTTCATTAAAATCAGTTTCATGTAGGGACAGTTTACTTATATTATCAGCTGATCTCATATACGAATTAGGATCCGGCCTGTTGTTGTCGAGAAGGCCTGCTTCCATTCACGGCCGTCTCCTGCGCTGTTTTGTGCAAATATCTCCGCTTTTCTTGAATTGCGGTCCTCAAGCTTTTGCCGCTCTCATATCTCCTGCGACACGCACTATGCTTTTTCGCTTCTTCTCATCCTGTAGGTGACAAGTCGGGCATAATCGATCAGCGCTATCTTTCTTCCCAGGCTACTTTCGCTGACGTTTTGGACTCGTCCATTTGGATGTTTCTGCAAAAATGAATATAAGCAATTTTCAAACATAAGGATGTTTCTTGAATTGTAAATTGACTGCTGATTATAACTTAACAAAGAGGGAGTTACTGAACTACCTCCGGATATAAAGTCTCTCGCCTTTTGATGTGGTCGGCATTTCCCTTGTGATATCCTTCCTTATGTAGCTGTGCTTGATTTATCTCAAATTTTGCTCGTCTGCTCGAGGGAGATGGATATATGGCTAAAAAAACGGAGTGAATATATTACACGAAAGCATCACATCTGAACAAAATTTATGCCTGCAGGAAAATTAAATAAGTAATTACTGCCCGCTACCTGGGGTGATACGTGGTTTCTGATTGAGCTGCAAAGGAGTGACAAATGTTATAAATTTTTTAGTAATTAATATTAATTAAATGGAAGTATGAATTTTATTATTACTTGAACAGTAGGTGACTGTGAGCTGATGGAGTTGTACTGGTCCAGAAAGAACTGGGTAGAGAGGAAGGTAGCAGAAGAGGCTGTGATGGCAGCAGTACTGGACGCTGAGCAGGGTGAGCCAGAGTACTGAAGAGTGGATGTGATAGCGGAGTATGGTCGACTGACAGGAGGATTTGAAGCCAGACGTACCTGAAGAAGGATGAGGATCGACCCTCCTCGTCCACGGGGCACTGCGTCCCAGCTGGCCACGACTCACGCGGGATCACCATGACGGAGGCGTTGATCAACACGGCTCTGCCATCTGCCATTCTGTTTTACTGGATATCAGAACTTAATTAAATGAATTTATACAAATTATTGAATGTAGAATGTGGTAAATATGATAAAGAAAGTTCAATCCATTGAATTCGTTCATTAATAATTTACTTAGTATTTACATTTTTATCAATTTGTTTAACAGTAAAATGTCTCTAAGTTTTAGTGTCTCAATATCATCTTGTTCTTCCTCCTTTATCAGCTTTCTTTCTTCATATTGCTAAAAAAACTGGTCTTTTGAGGTACCATGATTTGATTTTGATCTTCTTTCTTCGTTCTCATATGATGGCTCCTATTTCACATAAGTGATTTTTCACCATCATCTATCTGTTAATCTTCACACTTGCATCTGTTGCGTTTCACCCGTAATACGCTTCTGTGAAATGGCTTACAGTATCGAAGTGAACGCGTTGTTTGGTTTCAAGTGCTGAACACATGATTTAGCCTTTGATTTTTACACTTGCCATCAATGCATCGATCTCGTTTAAAAGTGGGATAGGGACAATAGTTTACACCTGTGCAGGCTTGCATTGCTAACACAAAGTTTCTACTTTGTTATATTCTTCTTCCTGTTGATTAATATCTACCAGATTATAATTAGGATGAACCTTTCGTGCATGTTTTGGCGTTAGGATCACCTTCACATTTGAATAGATTGTGCATTCCTTGGTTAGGCTGGATATTCTAATCCAAAAAACTTAACAATTCCATAATCGTTTGAACGTCACTGTTAGTTTTGATTCCCTTATGCATACCCGCTTGTTCTTGTCTTATCTGGCTTCTCCCATACCTCAGTGTGAAATAGTACAATTTACAAAGTAGCCAGAGTATGGCATTGGCTGGTTAATGGCCCTTTACCAGATCCGTAATAATTTTGTTACGAATTCGTTTCCCGAGCTTGCGAAGCTATTGGAATAGTAATGACATGAGTGAGGATTTAATAAATTGTACATTTCCATTGTTGTGTACATTGAAAGTAACTAACATAATTATTGAACATTCTGAAATTCAGTTTTGTCCAGCTTTGCATCACTGCAAGTATCAGGTCAAATTGGGTTTTTTTGAAGTCGCAAAAGATTGACCATATTTCTATTTTATCAACAACCAATATTGCTAGTATGGATGTTTAAACAACGGGGCACATCAAGTTTAGGAATGTTTACATTATGTATACTTACTTGTAATATTGGTTGATCTCTTCGCAATTCATAAAATAGGTTTGAGCCGCTTGTTATTCTGCACTGTCATCGTCTTTTTTTTTATTTTACTAATCGTACGCCAGTGGATAGTGTGAAAAATTTAGAATTCTTTTCAATCAGATTGTATGTGGTCTCCTCCGTTCATGTTACGTGCACTCTCCGATGCTTTGGTGAAAACATGTGGTAAAAGTATAGTGTGAAAGAATGTGGAAGCTTCTTCACCAAAAATGCTTGTAATGGATCCCTCGCTCTGACCTTATTGCGACATTCTTTTTTATTTTAATGCATGTGTCTGTCTCTGTCATGCAACTATGTAAGTATAGTTCAATTAAATGATCTAATCATATTAGAATGAGATTGTTACGTGAATTACTCTCAATGGATACATCCATCGATATTGTACCGGTCCTTGCTAAAAGACATTCATAGGGCAAATAAAAACGGAGTATGTTCCATGATCAAGAGCGGGTGAATTCGCTCACTTGACATCACTACTGGGAATTTCTCGGGCTAATTGGTCTATCATCGCTGGTGATAACAGTCATGTGCATCCTTTTTGAAAAGAGACTCATTTCTGTCATTGCTTCCCAATTGTTACCTGGTTAATAATTCCCGGAATGCCACAGGGGATCAAATTTTGCATGAAACATGGCAGTCATGGCTTTTTCATGCAAGGACAATATGTACTTCTCATGTCTACATCGTCTAACCATATTCTTGGAACAGTAGCCATTCTTGGAACTTAATGTTCGTAACCATTGCACATAATTGCCTTTACAGGGTTTATCTAAACCAATAACATGCTTTGGAAATTACCAGTTTAAGTACAGATTTGCTCGAGTTGGTCGACTCGACAAATGTTCCTTTATGTTTGCTTCTCTCTTTTTGCTTATCTTTGTTTTTCTTCATGTTATATAGTGTTGAATAGATTTTCAAAACCATTTTTTTATGTGCATGACATCAAGTTATGGACGGATTAAGAAGTGAATCAGTTTGGCAATCCCGAAGATGCTTCGCTTTTTCCACCGCCTATTTCTGCCAATTCTGGTATCTTCCTCATATGGCACTAATCTGTACACTTTCATAAGCCCCGTCTTCAATTTCTTGTATATTTTCAGCTCTAGATTCACAAGTGGAGGAGGGTTTCACAATAGTCTGTTCTTCTAAGCATTGTGATTTTTCCTAAGGGTGAATTCTGGTAGAATTTGCGATGACACTTCAACAAATTTTTACATCCATTCTTTGTGATGGATTTGTGTTTTTCATGCAACTGAGGGACAGCATTTGCCAAGCCGTTACTTCCACCTAGATAAATTTCTAATGCTGGAAAATCACTGAGTTTCCTAAGCAAGGGCTCGCTTCATGAATTTCTGATTGGTTCGAAAATATGGAAGGTTTCAACCCCATAATTCCCATAAATTATAAGTTTGGTAATCAAAGGCTGCAGAACACTATTAATTTTATGTTTTGGATTAGTAGAGGGCCAGGAACAATACACACAAAGCATATAATTCATATTTCTACACATTGACGATGGTAGCATTATATTGGTGTCACAGTGACAGGGCCATGATTGTTATTGTTGTCTGATTTGGCCAAAGCTGAACAATCAGTACAAAGCCCAATATTCCATTTCTTATATCGCAGCAAACACGGATGAATGTATATAATGTTTCCGGTTCAGAGTCTGACGGATGATCATGGGGTTGTATAAATATATATTGTCATGCAAGGATGCAATGATCATCGTGTTCATGTGTCGCTTAGTGAATATAACTTTGAGGCGGAAAGAGGGAAATAATACTTTCTTGAAAGCTTCTCTCTTTGTCTCTTTCTACCAGTCCTTGCCCATCCGTTGTATCTTGGAAGATTACAAACTTGCATTTGATTCCGGTCAAAATCCGAATTCATATAATTTTACGACAGCATCATCTTTTCTACGGTGAAGGTCCCAATCCGAACTAATTTTTTTTGGTCGATTAAATTATTCACATTGAAGGCTTCAGGCAATTTTCTTTGCTACTGCACAAATCATGTAACCCTTTCTGAATGAGCTCCACTTTGTTGTTAGTAATCATGCCACAACAGACGAACTGAATGATTCTTGGCTTCAGGCCCAGTTCACTGTTGTGAACTTGCTGTCAAACAATTGTTGTGCTTGCTTAGTTGGGGTGATTCCTCCATATTATCCTATCTCTTGTACTCTAACTCGCATCATTACCTTATTGCATTGATTACATACAGAATTGATAGGCTGAATTCTAAAACTTCCAGGAAGGGTGGCTGACCATGGTTTAACTCGGCTTCACATGTGTATCCATCATAAAATTTTTCCACCGACCATTTTTGCAAAATGAAATTTCACTGTATCAATGTCTAGAGGCTCGACTTTGCACTTTTGTGAATACATTTTGAACCACTTTTTACTCATAACTGGAATTACACTGCAAAACTGTATAACGCCTCCATCTTTCGGGACTCTGGTATCTTAATTATCCATTGACCTCGAACTCAGTAATCCCATTCTGATTATTTCGCATTTTTTTTTTTACCTATACATGTGTTTCATGAAGGTGTAAAATTTATGTTATTGATTAGTTTACAAATTAACATTTTAAACCATCCTTAAACATGCTACTATGTAATGTTCAATTTACGCTTTAACTAACTAGTTATTATATTATTTAGCTCAGGTAGCGGTATATACTATGTAAAATCACTAATTATTTATTCATATTTCATTTATCTTACCGTATAAAGGTAGTGTCGATTCAAATAGAATTTTTTTGAAAACGATTCGGCAGCACTTCCGGGTATACTCATCAATCTCAATATAAACACTTCAATAAAACACTCCTATATCATCAAAAATTTCTCCAAGCAAATGGGGCACTCTAGGCTCCAACCAACCAAACGCATTATTTCATTTTAAGAAAATTTGAAGAATTATAACACAATTATAAAAAATGCTATTTATTTTCGTTAATTATAAAAGACGTTTTCATTACATGGTATATACATATATTATTAAAATTCAATTATGTTTATGTTTCTTATTTTGGAAATTAAAATTAATATTTTTTATATTATCATTTTTTTATTTATTTACTATGTAGTTATTAATATTTAGTTTCATTATATATGTATCTATAATCTATATATATTATATATGTGTGTGTGTGTGTGTGGTTTAATTATATTTAACACTATATTTTCGATATTACTGGTTTTTATTAGTTTTTTTATTTAAAATAATTTGTTGAGTTTCTACCAAGTATATTAAATTATCTAATATTATTTTTTATTAAATAAGTAGATAATTGTCCACATTATTTGTTTTCTTCAATATATTATCCTATTGCCCCAATTTTTTTTATAATTTGATATTACATAGTGAAGAATATATGACCATCTAGATTACCTAGAATCCGCGTGGATATTTGGTTATTGAATCTTTCCTGTGTTTATTTACTTATGACAGTTTTTTCTTTATTGTTTATGTAATCCTTATTGTTATTTTTTTAATTTTTTTTTCTAATCCTCATTATTTAGGAAACAATACTAAAAAATAATCTATTTGACTTCTTAATATGCTACTTTAATATGCGAGTTGTCAATTATTAATTTCTTAGTTATGTAGTATCTATTTTTTAAAAGCGATAATGTTTTAATTTCCATTCTTATGTATTGCCATTTTGTATATATTCTATTTTGTCAATTTTCTCTTTTTTTTTTCTTTTTTTTTTTATTTAATTTTATAATGTAATAATTGTTTTTTTATTTTTTTTTTTTTTTTTTTTTTTTTTTTTTGTTTTTTGATTTTTTGGTGGCTTAAATAGATGTGGACTATTTCAAGTGTGTTTGTAATTGCAATTTATTTTTCAGCTACTTGTTCATTAGAAAAGAACTGAAACAATGATAGCTACTGTGTTCTTGTTAAACTCAATAAAACCCGATCCTGATTGTTAAAAAATCAGGAAAGTGTTTTTTCCCTTGTGAAATGGTTCTGGTGTATAAGAGGAGAGGAGGGAAACATGGCAAAGTATCCTCTTCGGGATCCCATGTCTTTCTTAGGGTTTATTTTGGGTTGTTACTTAGTTCCATTCTGTTTTTTGTAAATAGTTCTCCATTTCAGTTGGAAAATGCCGAGATCAGTAGGATTCCCCCATGGTTTTGGTTTTCGAATTCCCATTAGACTTAATTGTATGTGAAATTGAATACTTTGATATTAATAAAGGTGGCATCAAGTTGGTTTGGTAATCTTCATCCATTATTCTTATCGGAGTAACTTCTGCTAACATAGTTTCCAAATTTAACTTATTAAAATGTGGATTGGTGCGTCTCTCGTCGAAATTTTTTAATCTTAAGTACTTAAGGGCAACAGGGCAAATCCAAAAGTTAGATTCAAATAGTTCTTTATGGTTCTTCATAACCAGTCCACTAGAACCCAAATCATGGCCTTTTTTTTATACCCTTAGCAAAGTGACTCATTTATTTATGGTGCTCTTTTCTTGTTTAATGTTTTCTATTTCATGGTTTCGTGGTATATCTTGGCAAGAACCTTAATTTGAATCATGCAATGCGTTTGAAAACAAAAAAGAAAAAAAAAAAAACCGTATTAAGAAGAGAAAACTAACATAAAAAATAAAAATTAAAAGTTGCCTTCGTAACTAACTAACAGAGAACCTAAGATCTTGGCATAAATAACATACAAAATAGGCACTGTGCGAAGGAGTACACACCTAATACACCCTTTCGGTGGTAATTGATCCCTATTGACTCCCCATGGGCGACATCGTTTAATGTAGCAGTGAATTATGGTTGCGTGGCATAGGATAGATCGGCGTATGGGATTTGAAAGGCATGACAGTATGCAGTACAGATTTCCCAAGGTTGTAGCAAGAGATTAGCTTCAGGACCCACTACCTTTCGTCGTATTTGTTTGTATGCTAACCGCACATTGACTTCTCGGCCCAGTCAATGATTGATATTACCGAAGGAACGCTTTATCAGATATTTTGCCTTCCCACTTCGACAATTAGCAAATAATTTTCTGGCTCGCGACCTTCCGCGAAATCTCTTTCATGTTAGCTTGCAAGGAATTTTGAAGCGATGGTACAGGACCCTTTACACGTGTCAGAAGACCTATTGCTCGATGCGAATTGGGATCCTCATTTTGTGCCAACCGGCCGTGGAAGCTTTTACCTCGAGGAGGAGCGCCCCTGGCCCAGTTGAAATATCGCTATATTCTGCGTGTTTACTTACAATGGTAGGTATTAACAATCAGGGTTTACGATACTAACGGAAAAGCTATCTTTAATTTATTTGCGAGCTCTTTCTCTATTATTTCTTCTGCCCTAGCCTTATTTAGGGGGTTGTGTTACACCTACAACCGAAAAGGGGAAACGAGGCCCGTTTCGTGAGCTTCAAAAAACGCCGAAATCCTTAATGCCCGTCTCAATCATCATTTTGTCGGGACTATTCGGAAGTAAGCTCTTTTAGCTTGGAAGCAGCCGCACCAATTTAGTTCCATGTCGCGTTCCTGGTTCCAGGGGCGACATTACGTTCGATGGAATAATAATTTCTTATGATGTATTACCCCATCCAAGGTATTAGCCCCCTTTTTACAGGTCAGTGGAATCTTTATGCATCCAAAATCCCGATTCAGGGGTGGGGGGGTGGCGAGGGTGGTAGTGTTGGGGGGTATTTCTCCTCCGCAAGGATCAGAACTGCATTCTAACCCTTCTCGGGGGAGCAGCGTTTTCCATCCACAAAACACAAAGTTTATGGCTGACCGAGTATTGCACCACCAGTCAGTGGTTAGGGGTGAGTGGGTGCGATTTCTTTTTCTGCGGGTTGGTCGCGGGGCGTGAGGTAGTGTGAGAGAGAGTGAGCTTCGGGATTGGCACAGTAAAAAGATTCTTTTAGACAGCACAATATTCCTCCCGGGGGGATCGCATTGTGGTAGTGGACATAAGGGTCTTTAATGACACAATTCAAAACAATTGCGCTTTCGAGATTTCTCAATTAGGCCGATGCTCGTAAGCTTCCCTTTTAGGCGGTTTATTACTATCCTTAGTAGCTCAAACACAGTTGTACTTTCATTACCTGCTTATCATTCAGTAAGCGCAAGACTTTGACACTCAAGGTCCGAAGGAGCTCCGGTTGACTATTACCTCATCACCCAATACATCGCAGTGAAATTCTATTAACATGACAGGAGCTTTCTTGGCTCATGAGCTTATATTTTTTTATTAGAGGAATTACAATTCCGGAACAGAACGAGAATAATGTATTGGCGAAGAATGTGATAGCCAATAAGAAGCAGTGTTCAGTTGAGATCCCATTTAAGTTAGGGCTAGCCTCCTTTCTGGGATTCAGAATACTGTTGGGACTTTGATGTTCATGAATGATGTGTGTGCTGCTAAATTTAAAGGATAACGTCCGGAGAAAAAACAAATCTTGTCGAACCCATATTTGCCCAATGGATAAAACATGGCTGCTCACGAGTAAAACTTCATAGGATTCGATGTAACTTTTATCATTGCAACGAATAGGTTGCAGCCTTCAGAATGCAGTCGAAGCATATGGTTGCCCGGCGGTTAAAATGTGCTGTAATGGCAAGAATAGTAATTCCATTTTCCTTAATCGGAATAGGCCTGCGAGACTTCTTTTGGATTTTCAATCGATGCTATTGCCATCTAATAGGTTTACAAATTATCAACCACAGTCTAATCGTGTAGTAAAAAGTGCATGTTGCTTTAGTATGTGCCACGTGTTTCGAACGTTCCAATTGCCAGATAGAAGATAGGATTGTTTGTTTTATAGTTTCATTCCAATTGCTCTCGGTACCATGGTACCCCGGTTTACTGCTGGTCGGTACTTTCGCTGATCATTTGCGGGCTTTGACGTCTCGCATTTTATGCGGCGGTTTTTCTGCGGCCATGGGTTACAATTACCATTGAGAATGGTAGATTACTTTTGTCAATTGGCATTTGGGAAGCACATCACATTATGGGCCCCAGGTGTTTATGGTGTAATATCACAGTTTAAATGAATAAGTGTGTTCCACTTATTTTGATGGGTATGGTTATAAAGAAGATAATACTATGGTTACACTCTTCACAACTTAATCAAATGGATATGTAACCCTTTTCGCGTACATGAAATAGCTTATCGGGTCGTGGCGTGGATGTTACGTATTTGGACATGCTTGTTTGGGCTACTGGATTTTATGTTTTTAATTTCTTGGCGTGATTTGGCAGCGAATTGATTGAAACTTTAGGTGGGCTCCGGTACGCCATGAACACTGTTACGTGCCGTGGTTTGTGACCAATATTTTGTATTCCTGCAATGGAGAGATAGAAACAGTATAGTCGTATTTCCATCCCCATGAAATTTGCAAGGCAAAGATTGGTTGGTATATAGCCCTCTTTTCTGCCTTAAGGTTATATTCTTCCTTATTCGGAACTAAATATCTATGAATATGAACCTCTACCATCGGGTCACAATTTGTTTTGTAGTTCGCTTTTTTGTGTGCTGATATACCGCGATATAGAGAGTATCATTTTGTCGCGGCTGGATAACCGCGCGAATTTGTATTTATATAGTGTTTCTACATCTAGGATCTCGACTTGTACTCGCAAAGAATACTAATCTGGAATGTTGAAATATTATGCGAGAAGGCAAAAGTAATATTGTATTCAGCGAAGAGAAGATGAGCCGGCAAAAATTGGAACCAAAATTATCATTTGTATTCGTCGATCCTCAAAAAAAGAAATAACGCGAAGTTCTATTCGTTGAGTTGAATAAAATGGGAGAATTCAATTATGGAAAGTTACTTTAATCCTTACCCCGCAGACCTAAATGCCCCAATGCACCGACACGTCTTTCATGATCGTTGTATTTCTCACTGGTATAGTTACTCCCGTGTATGTGTTGGCTTATACTATTCGAGTATTTTTGTGTTCTATCTGGTGACACTACTATTTCGTGATATATGGTTCATGCTGTTTTGTTACCGGGTTGATCGAGGTCCGGGTAACTTATAATGATCAACGTTGGCTAAGGATAATTTATCAAGAAATTTCCCTTCCCATCTTTCTAGTCATTGTGTTCATGATCATCGATCAAGTTATAAATGGCGGTCCCGTTTACCACAGTGTCTTTATAAAAGATGCACAATTATTCTATGTCCCCTTTTTTTTTTATGACAGATATTAAGTATGGGGGCTGGCACCATTCAATCTTTTGTGTTTGATTGACTTCCATGTAGATTAGTTCTCCCAGTTCTTCTGCTTCATCACGGCGGGGTAGAGCAGTTTTGCGTAGCTCGCAAGGCTCATAACCCTTGAAGTTCACGGGTTCAAATCCTGTCTCCGTCGATAACGACATTTTTTTTGTAATAGAAAAAATAAGATGTTTCTGGTCTCCTCGCTTAAGAGCTTGTATATTATATACGTAATTAGATTAATTCAATTACTAGTTTTCTTTGTTGGCGGGGAGGTAAGAAGAAACGTTAATAATAGGGATACTAGGACATCACCTGATACTATTTTATGGTCAACTATAATTCTGTAATGTCCTTTATTCCTCCTCTTTATTCCTCCACTTTATCCTATTATATAAGTCCCTATATTCAAATGAGAGATTTTCTGCGGGCGGATACCGTGTAAGTTCATGAATGTACCATTTAAACTCCGCGTTCTTTGCCTTGGCAAAGAGAAATTTACCATTCGACTAATATCCGCATTTTAACGATTTTATTCTTTTTATTTATTATATTATTTTTTATTATCATATAATTTTGAACTTTATTGATATTAATACTATTTATCCTTATTTTAGTGTACCAGTTATATATTCATTATATTTTGAGTTTCGGATACTCGAAGTCTATTCTCTTTCGAATTCAAGTAGCTTATAATCATATAATATCTAATTATTATTATCTAATTCTAATCTATATAATCTAATTTTATTAGAATCTAATTTATTAGAATCTATTCTATCATAATTCTATTATTTAGAATTCTACTGTAATGTCTATTATTTTATAGTTCATTAATTCTATTATTTATTTTATTTATTATATTTATTATTTTATTATTGATTATATCGATTTCTCATATCTTTAATGTTAATTAAATTATGTTATTAAAAAGTATGATTAAATTAAATATATTATATCTAATAATTTAATAGTCTAAATATTAAAATGTGAGTATTATAAAGAATAATATTTGCTCTTTATTCATTTTTTTTTCTATTCAATTTTTGCTATTTAATAATTATTATTTAAAATCTCATATGTATAGTAATAATGTATTATTATCGATAGACAATATTATTAGATAATATTATATAATTCTATATATATGAGTAAAATTAGATATAAAATAATAGATTAATTAAAATATAATAGAATAATAAATAGTGAATAAATAGAATTATAGTATTAATTACAATTTCTAATTTAGAAAAAAATTTCTGAATAGAAAATAGTGATAAAATTCTAATGAATTAGAATTCAATTGTAAATAATAAATGATTCAATCGTAGGCAAACGTATATTTCCTAGTGAAATAATATCATTTGAATTTAATTAAATTATGTGTTTTTATCACACTCTAGACTTAGATTTTCCATATTTTAATTTATTTCTCGCCCTCCTCCCTAATTGGTTTTGTTTCTTTATTGCTATTTGTCATTTTGGAATCTTTAACTCTTACTATAGAAGTTTAATGTGTTTTACGTCAATCCCGCAAAGAAATTTTCGTTGTGGACATGGTGCCTCATTTTATTCTTGTTTATCTGGAACAAATAGGTTCAAGAGATGAGAGAATTATGGATAATGAGCCCTATTCAAGGATAAATACATAAATCCCATAAATAACAATACAAGTGATGTTGTACCAGAAATAAACTACTACATTTTGTTATACTTGTGTACGCGAACATCAGGAGTAGCTGAAAAAAAGAACACCACGCGTGTTACTCTACTAATTCCCGGTCAATGATTCGATAAAGACCCAGAGGTAGCATTTATTACATGCAAAAGGACAGCCCAATTGTGGAGAGCAAAATAACGTCATGTCTTCTTAATCCTCCAAGCTACCAACAAAAGAACTAGAGGCTTTCATCCAGGCACAATTTGAATCCCTGCTATCAGTGCCAAAAAAAAGTTGCATAAAAAAAAAAAAATGCATCATGTGTTCCCGGAGAATTGTTTAAGCAGTGGAATCCATTGATTTCTAATATGACTTACATTTACCCACCCCTTGTCCCATTTATAATTAATGAATTGCCAGTGGGGTACGGCAGAGTCGATGTTTCTTTACTTGACAATGCGGTCGGATAATTTTTTGGAAGGTAAGGGAACCTTCCCGGAAATGCCGTCCGGAAACGGAAAAACATAGCGATGGTCATGTAGAATCCCGCATTCTGATCTATTATATTACAGATAGATAAATAGAACTTTATGGAACTCACACCAATATCTTTCTGCAAATATCTTTCTTGTGAGTTTACAGTGATGGTATACACTTGATTCCTATGCGTCATCGGATGTCCATACTTCTATACATTTAGGGCATTAGCCCAGAAAAAAAAATAAAATAGTAAATAGAAATATCTTCCGGAGAGATGCGAGTGGTGATAAGCTCCGGTCTATGAAAAACCGTGTTATTCATATTAGGCCTCTCCGCAAAAAGAACTATCCGAGGGTTGCGAATCCCCTCTCTCTGGCCCTATTGTTCTAGGGTCCGAATAGATTTATGTCTTTGTTCGGTTTTGACTAGCCAGTATCATAAATGTAATTGGCCTCGGGCTATTCCCACCTAGCCGAGCAGAAAAAAATAGATTAGATCGTAAAAATGAGTTGAAAAGAAAAAAAAGGAATACGTCGTTTTAAGTATGACCCGATCGATACCCAATAAATATGTATTGTAGAATCAAAGATTGATTCTACTTTAAGTTTGGATCTCTTGTCTTAGTTAGTTAAGAGAGTCATGGAGGAAGAACAGGTTCAAAAATCACGATCAATTCCCATTTTTCAAAATCCTGCTGCACTTGCCAGCCGAGCCCTTTCCCGCGTGCCATAAATGAGCCTACGAACTAGGAAGAACCCTAGAACAAACATGAGAGTAAAGCTAACCAACTTCTAGGAGGAGGACAACTAATTGACCTTGCATTTGAGTTGCTCCCCAGTAGCGTTACGCGGCCCACCTACAGGGACATTCAACGATACACCTCCTCAAAGGGCGCATTGGTGTTCATATATTCCGCGGAACGCGTCTTGCAAGGTTGTATCGTTGGTCTTTCTTTTCAACCTTACTTCACCCCCAGTCAACCACCATTTGGACCTCTTAGAAGGTTCTATACCAAGGAGCCACGAATACGATCCGAAAAATACGTCATTAGTTTCTCCCTTCAAACAATAACTTTCTCTCGTAGCAGCGGATACCTCTCATTAAATTTACCTAACCCGGTAGGTCCATTGAGGCGCGATCCCACGTTAGCCCCAAGACGTTGATCTGCTAAACGTAGAAAAGTTCAAGAAATGCCTTGAGCTGTATAAGCTTCTCGTCCCAGTAGGCCCTGCTAAAAACCTCGCACTAGCGATAAGCGGTTCCTTTTGTATTATGTGTGAAATCCATAGATATAACCTGAGGACAAAAATTCCAATGAAACCAAAAACGGATAAAGCACCTTAAACTATAAACAAGTAAGCCTCTCCGCCATACACGTTTGCACGGCGAGCCCATGCAAAAGGT
>NW_023591604.1:0-25396 GCF_014843425.1 Jatropha curcas | reverse complement strand
CCGCGCCGCCCCGGGGCCCTTTCCGCCCGGGCCGAAGCGGCACCCACGCCCGCCCCCTCGCCCACATCTGGTTTGGGCCTGCCGGCCCCTGAGTCCCACCCGGGCGGGCGTGGCCACCCTGCTATCACGCGGCGCCCGGGCCTGCGACCGCCCTTAAGGCCCGCCGGCGCTTCGCCCCCCTGCACAGCGGCCGACCAGCCGTGCTTCCTTTCTATTTTTTCTTTTTTTCAACTCCAAAGGCTTTTCCGCGGAGTTCTAGACTCTCCAAAAATATTTCCCGCAGGCACCAGTTCCGTGATCCTCGTAAATCTTTCCGGACGTTTTCCGCGAGTTACCAATTGGTATACCTCCGAATGAACTTCCAAAATAGCCCTCGGTCCAGCCGGACTGTTTTCGTAGTCCGGAAAACAGGCTTTTTGAAGTCTCAAAATTTGAGTACTTCACACTAAATCGAGATTGGATGTACTGGAAGGTACGCAAGGCTCAACTGCGGGATATTAAGACAAGGTTCTTGTAAGATTGGAGGGCGTTTATACAGTTTTGCAGTTGCGTAATCGTAAAATAATTTTTTTCAAATACTTAGAACACAATTTTAATGTTATAAAATTGATAGATGTACTATCTAAATATTATTAATGATTTTTATAACGTTATTCACCGTCTTTATACACTATTTACCACATGTTCTACAGATTCATATATTGTATACTTACATATCTAGGTTCTTGACTTTCTGCACGTACCAGATGAGCTTACGACGGTAGGGCCATTAAATTCAGACGCGTCCCAGTGTTGATGCCGCTGTTTCTGCGTGTCTTTATGCCCCCTCCTAACCCAATGAGGATACGAGGATGCGGAATGAAGGGTCACGGCTATCCAGAAGTCTTTTAACCCAAGGATTTAAATTAGTCTAATTTAAAGGTGTCTGATTTACATAAGAGTTGCGTCACGCAGCTATTAGGTGCGTGACGGCACTGTCGGTTGCGTCACGCAAATCCAATCTAGATGACATCACCGTGAATGCCAACATAACTGTTTTTCATTCTGTTTGAGTACGTGGCAACGGTCCAGAAAGTGAGCTGCGTCACGCAGCTATCGGGTCCGTCATGCCGTCATGCAGCTGTAGCTGCGTGAACAACAGCTATCCCCTGTTCTACCTCTATAAATATAGTCGTTTTATTTCTTAATTCGGGAGGAGGTTTTTAGGGGGCGTAAAAACACACACTTGCGGCTAGGTTTTTCTGAGCAAACTCTTTCGTGGTTTCCCTCCGAACAAAACAGCCCATTAGACCATCATTTAGGTTAAAAACCCGAAAATCTCATAAAAACGAAGAAAAAGCAAACGAGAGAGAAGAGTGGAGCGTTAAATCCTTGTGGACCACTCTTCTAGCGAGACCACATTAACCTTCACTTCTTTAAGGCATTAAGTTGTTTTACAATCCTCAGTCTTTGAGGGTTAGGTAATTCCAATTCCCTTAAACTTTTCTTTGTATTTTTTTGGTTATTTATTCATGTTATTTATTTTATTATTGCTTTAGTAGTTTAATCTTAGTTAAACAGTATTCTCTCCACTATTGGTCGTTTTTAGGTTTCATTAAAGCGTGTTTAAATAAAAGAAAGATGTAAATAAATTGTTTAAAAAGTAATCACGGGCCAGAGTAGTTGCATCACGCAGCTAGTAGATCTGTCACGGACTTGGCAGTGGCGTGACGGAACTATTCATGTCAAAAATATCGTTTCTTTACCCAGATTAGTTGCGTCACGCAGCTAACGGATCTGTAGGTTGCGTGACGGAACTGTTCATACTCATGATTTCATTTTTTATTTTTAATATTCTATTTTAATTGCGGATTTAAATTATACATTTGATGGTATACATTTGATGGGCCTGGAGTCTTAAGAACAATTAGGTCACGCAACTATTAGATCTGTCACGCAACTATTCTAGGGTTCCAGAAATGATTTTTGTTTTTCTTTAATAATAGTTTTTGTACAAAAAATAAAATTTAATCCTTTTAATAATTCCGAAGACAACCAATTGTGGGCAGATTGCAGTTTAATCAAGTTTAGAATATTAAAATGTAATTATGCATGATTTTGGGTTTCTGGTTTTCGGGTTAAAATTTTTAATCGGGTAGAATGTATTTTTAGGTTTGGTTTGTGGCCCGCCTTCGGGTAAGAATGTATTTTCCTAGGTTTGGTTTGGTGGCCCGCCTTTTTAAACATACAGGCAAAACGGGTCTTTTCTATTTGTCTTTGTTTTAATTACTTTTTGGTGTGGGATGAATTTGGGATGATTATGGATGCAATGGCTTAGTTTTAAATTGATTTGAATGGGACGATATAATATTGATTTTCCACATAAGAACTCGGTTCGATTAATTCGGGTTTTGGCTTTTTAAGTAAATAATAATTTGGCTTTTTCTACACTAAAATAAATTAAGAATCGTAGGTTATAACCGACGGCCCAGTTTTTTCGGCCGTCGATCTTCAACTTGCGGCTCGATGTACCCAATCCCTACTCAGAACCGCCTTTGGGCTGCGCTCAACGCAGTTTTTAAATAATTTTTGGCCTAAATAAACATTGGGTTTAAATGAGTCCATTTTTAAAATAAATTGGATAACGGTCCCATTGCCGAAATAATGGGTGGGCGACTCAAATACTTTTTATAAAGACCAATTTAATCGGCAGTCGTATTCAGTGAAAATGTTTGTCACCACTTTCATAAAATTACTTTTCCACTTTTCCAATAAAAAGTGAGCGTTTTTCGGGTCACTCGGGGGCGAGACAAATAACACAATTGGCGACTCTGCTGGGGACTGCAATCCCACTACATTCCCGGTTATTCTTTTAACTAGAATGGTTGCAATTAGGAATTAACTCTAAACTATGTTTTCTAAATTGTGAATAAAATTGGTTAGAAAGCCCGTCGAAAAATTCCTTTATCGTCATAAGTTTGTTAATTTTGCTTTTATTCTTCTACGATTCCTTCGCATCCATATTGCATTTCTCTCTTCTCACCACTTTCTACCCAAATTATCCCTTGGTATGGCATTGTTAACTTTGCAAGGATGGATCCAGCCTAAAACCTTGCGTTTTAGGCACATCCAACCTAAGAAATTAGCAATTTTCCAACCGCAAGCTACGTAACTTTTAAAGGTGCGTCCAAAAAGGAGTAGGCCCATGTAAAAGCCAGAATCCTGTTTGCGGGACCCGGACTTTGTAAGCCAAATCCAGACTAAAGCCCAATGCATGTAGTCAAAGCCTTAGTCACTTCCCCTAACGGTACACCTGATTGTTTGCCCTGTTATTCTGCGCATTCATTTTCCGAGAGTATTAAATATCCATCAATCTCAAAACCCCTGCTGGTTTTGTCCGAGATTATGACCTGAATCCTAGGAAACGAGAGTCGAATTTTATGCCAACGGAACTCGTGTGTGGGAGAGGATAAGGTCTGGAAGGCATGCATTCCCAACTCCCGTTCCCCCCCCCCCTGTATGTTATAAATTGCAATTGCTCATCTACTATGACATTCATCGCACCATCGTAATACTTTCGTTTCAGCCATGCAGTTTATAAGGGCTATTTTTCGATATGGACCGTTTGACGCTTGATTTTTTGAGACTTGGCCTCAAATTCCGTTTTGAATAATGAATAACATAATGCAATCGTTTATCGTGGATTAATACCCAAAAGAAAAGGGAGCTATAAGGGGGTTGCGATTCCTTTGTATTTTCACATTTCTCGCATTGCTGAAAGTAAGCATGAGATTACAAAAGTTGTAACTAATCCTGCTTAGGACCATCCGTTTCAAGGCAAAAAGTAAGGATACAAAAAAAGATAACAAAAAGTATCCCGCTTGGAAATTCTTTCATTCCAAGGCAAAAATTAGGGGTTTGAGAGAAAATAGCCGACCATAAAATCCAAAAGGGACGGTCAACAACAGATAATGCCAGAAATGTTTGAGTACGAAATAAATCATTGCCATGTTATTCACACCGAATTTTGGGTCCAGTCGTTGAAACCGAGATCTTATTTCCATACCGGTTATTAGCACATTAGATCTGCATTCCTCATTTAGATCTGCATTCCTCATCCTATGTGCTTCTCATTCTTCATGCATACATGCAGAAGCCTACTTTTAACACTCACGGTCCTTTTCTATCCAGTCAGAATTTTGATCTTCATCCCAGGAAATCACTTCCGAGAGCTTGGCACCGGCGCCCTAAGTCACGTTCTGGTCAGAGTGTCCCCATCCCGTCGAGCCCTGCTCCGCCCGGTTAGTCCTGTGGTTCGTTCAAGTTCGTCGGATTCGGTTTCTGATTCAGATCTGGTTTGAGATGGCTGACGGTAATGTGAATGATACTGGTTTTTTCCTCGGCCCCCAGCTAAGGGCTATTACTGAGAATATAGCCGCTGCCTTTTTGCCCAAGAGAGGGCCACAGAATCAAGGTTTCCTCCTGCTTCAAGTAATCAGCTATAGTTGAGCGAACAGGGAGATTCCAGAACCCCACAATTCAGCGTAAACGCAAAGCCTCTGCTGTGATGCTGCTCCAAGGTTTGAGAAATTGAGCTAATTAAGCACGTTAGCGGAGCTGAACAGAATAAGGTTGAACGAAAAATGTTTGTTTGCAAAAGAAAGGACCTAGTCACCAATTTCCCATGTGGCTTGAATATGTCCCTTGAAGCCTACGAACTCTAGCTTCATCCAAGACCTTCAACACACACTGTCATCACCTTATTTGACAAGGAGACAATCGACCCACGATCCCACTCTGTCTGAGTTCATTCCGGGTTTGCCCAAATGAACGATATGAACGAGGAGGATGTGTTTATGGGCATTTCCTCAACACTCTGCACAAGAGGCTACTGAAAGATGGTTGCATAGTTTTTGGAGACGGCAACGTACCAAAGAGATCTGGCGTCAGCTAAGACTGCTTTTCTCTCACACACTTCAAATCAGATGACAGTGATGAATTTGGCCTGCGTGATTTGGAGAGCTTTGAGGCTAATAGCCAGGATGAAAGCTTCTCTGATTATTAATAGGAGATGGAGGACAAAGCCTGTTTCATGGTCAGCACAAGGGGTCCAGACAAGGCCAAAGGACCAAGAGCTGATCAGGATTTTCAGTCGAAGTCTGCTGCCCTACTTCAAGGAAAGGATGTTGGCCCAACCTCTCACGAATGTTTCTCTAGTGCAAAGGGCCAGGTTGAATATCGAAGAGCTTTACAAAGAAGAGAAGAAGAAAAGTTGGGGGTTTGGTAACTATCGGTCCTCCTATAGTGATCAAAATAGAAATGCTGGAAATAATGCTACAAACCAGTCGGGGAGTAGCAATACTGTTGGAGCTGTTAACGAGAAAGAGAGAAGGGAGTTCACCGATTTGGGCAGACCTTTAAGCATAGTCATGAGATCTTGCATCAAGAATGGCGTGCTATCCAAATTACCAGTTAATCCATCTAAGCCTATTTGGGGTATATTCCTGGATCAGGACTGTGAGTATCACTAGTGTAAAGGCCACTCTACTGATGACTGCTTCAAGCTTAGGCATGATATATAGAATCTAGTAGACAGTGGGAAGATTACCAAACCTTCTGAGCGCAATAAGCCAAGCACGAAGAATAATCCCTTACCACAATACCAATATAATTATCCAACTCATAAGCCTTCAGCAGGTGGATCGGTTAAATCTCATTATTAGCTCTTCAGCAGGTGGATGGTTCTTATGCAATCTGGCAAGTGGCTTTGCGCACGGAAGAATTGGTATTAGCAGAAGGCGAACTGCGAGGAGAAATATGTGTGCATGTTGAAACATCTGGCGATATCTGGGATGATTGTAGCAGTGAGGAGGAGGTAGAAAGGAAGCCGGTGAAAGTTGAAATTGAGAAGAGCATCACAGTCCAGGTGGGAGAAATACCAGATAATGAAGATAAGCAGATTCAGCTTGCAATTCAAAAAAGTTTGGCTGATCATGCAGACCAATGGTACTATAGTAGTGATGAGGATGTAAATGAAGTTGGCATCCAGAGCTTGACCTGAAGCGGTCGTGTGTATAACCTAGACAACAATTCCCAGGCCAAAGGAAAAGGAGTTGTCATCGATAGGACAGGGAAGAAAGCATTAGATAAGGGCGAAGAACAGCCCAAGGAGAAGAAGAAGGAAGATGAAGTGGGGAAAGCACAAAAGAAGGCTACTGAAGTGGGTGAAAGTAGTCAAAATAGAGTACCAAGCGGCGTACAGCAAAGTTCCAGTACTGAGTGTCAACTGCAGAGGACTAAGGCCTGACCATCTCACTATGGGAATTTGTTGATAGCTTCAAAAGAACATAAGAGAAGCTTTATTAGAAGCCATGACATTTGTCAGAGTTCCTGCAAGAAATCAAGAGCGTGGATAAGATCTAATGTGCACAAAAAGCGCAGGATTGGTGAGATCACTTTCTGCATTCAGATCTTCCCCCCCGAAGGTGTAGGAATCACTTCAAACCTCTGTACATCCACAGTTGCTATTCAATGGCGAGAAACCCGCAATGTGATGGTTGAATAATGGGTTCGCGCAATTGATGCGTATGCCCCACTGAAAAATGTTGGTCCAAATTTAGAAGATCGAAGATTTGCTCGCTGAACCTCGAGGAGCTCTCTTTTAACATGGGTCATAGTTCTATAATTTGAAACGGGCGCGGTAATGACAATATTGGGACCAACCCCATACGTAGCAACTAAGGGGCGAGAAACTCTTCAGGGGCAAAGCCAATGAATTTCGGAGCCATGGAATGATAGACAAGTCATGCGGTGAGAACAAAGTACAGATAGTCATGATGGATATCTTGGCCAATTATGCTTTGTTGTTGGGCAAGGCCATGGCTCCTCCTTTTGGGTGGCAATTCCTTCCACATTGCACAAAAAGTCAAGGTACTTGGGGCACTGATGTGGTAACTTACTTAATGCACACAGAAGCATCTGCAATGCTGGCGGCTGTGGAAGGTTTAGAGGCAGCTATCTTTATCTGGTTTTCAGGGGGCTGTGATTGATGATGCTGTGGTGTGAACCCCCTCCCCGAAAAATATCACTAATGCAAACTGCATATGAAACCTGCATGTGAACTAAGGGGAAGAAATGCACGTGATGTATGGTCCGCCACCTTGTTTAATTATTTTAGGGTAAACTAGGAAAATAAGTGCACTCCAATTTTAATCTAACCTAGTTACTAGGATTCAATTAGGCCCAATGTCTAGGCATGGTCTTCCGAAACCCGAGGTGGCATCCCGAGACCTATGTCATGCTGATGAAACTAACCTAAGAATGATGGTTTTGCAAGGGAGATGAAATAATTTTAGAACCAATGAAAAAGAATGTTCTATGTGATTCGACTTGTCGCCGGGGTTAGTCATCCCGACGTGCCCTACGTACTTTACTTCCGTTTGAATGGAAGATCAAAGTCCACGTAGTTCGATAGGCCTCTTCTAGAGGGCTTTAGATGGGATGCTTGATGCATGAGTGTGTGTATACTTTGTGCATTTTTGTTTAGGCATTTTGCCAAAGAATTGATTGTTTCAGGCACTTGGTGCCAAAATGCTGATTTGAGGCTTTTTGCCAAAAGAAAGGATTTGGGCTTATTCTTGCCAAAAGATAAGTTGTGCTTATTTGCTTGCCAAAGATTAATTGAGCTTATTATTGCCAAAAGATTGATTGTTTAGGCGATTGTCGCCAAAATTGAATGATTTAAGGCTTTTTAGCCAAAATGAATTGATTTAGGCAATTGTTGAATTGATTTAGGCAATTGTTGCCAAAATAGTTGACATTAAGGCTTTTAAGCCACAATGAATGGATTCTAGGCCAATTGTTTGCAAGGTTGATTCTAACGGCTTTTAGAAAAGAATTTTAACTTTAAGCGATTTGTTCGCATAAAAATAGTTAATTTTCACTCTATACGGACTTATAGGCAATTTGTTTGCCTAAAGTGATTAATTAAAGGCTTTTAGCCAAAATATTGCTTTAAGCGATTTGTCGCTATAAAAAAGAATCAATTGTCACTTATAGGCAATTTGTTTGCCTAAAGTGATTAATTAAATTGAAATATAGGCAATTAATTGCCATAAAAAGAAAAAGTGTTTAATCAGGGCCTTTAAGTCACAATTATTGATTAATTAGACTTAGGCCAAAAAACTGTTCGAAATAAGGCTCTTTCACCATAGTTATTGATTAACTAGGCTTTTAGCCAATATTATTTTAAGCCGATATTGTCGGATTTAGGCTTTAATACCACGATTATTAATTAACCGGGCATTTTAGCCTAAAATTATTTAATTGAGGCAGCTTATGTGCCTAATGATGACATGAATGCATTTATGCAGTTGTAGAATTAGGAGTAGAAGAGAAGTATGCATGAAGTGCTAAAATTAAGTAAGCAGAGTTTAATTTATGTACCTGATTTAGTCGACGGCCACTTCTTAACTCCAGGTTAAGCTCCTCGTCAAGGGAATATTAATTAATTCAAATTTAGTGACCAATTAACAAAGCAAAGAAAGCAATAAAGCTAAACTAAAATGCAGAAAAGCAGTAAAGTGCCAGGAAAGCGATAAAAGAACCGCAAAGAGCGTAAAGGGAGAAGAGAGGTCCGTCAAACCAGAATGCTGTGTTCAAAAACGGAGCCCCGGGGCGTATTTTTATAGGAAAAACGCCGCCCCTGGGCGCGTCCTTGCCCGCCCCGAGGGCGGGCGTGCCCGCCACGCTGGGCTGGCATGGCCGCCCAAGCTAGGCGGGCGTGGCGCCTAGACTGGGCGGGCATGGCCGCCCTAGCTGGGCGGGCGTGCCCGCCCTTGAGGGTGGGCATGCCCGCCCTAGACTGTGGCGGGCATGCCCGCCCCTAGCTGGGCGGGCGTGCCCGCCCTTGGAGGGTGGGCATGCCCACCCCGAGGGTCGGGCATGCGTGCCTTTCTTTCTTTTTCTCTTCTTTTTTTTTTCGTTTCCGGAGGGCTTGTATCGGGAGTTCGGACTCCAAAAAAATATTTCGGGACCAGTTTTCCGTGATCCTCGTTTAATTTTTCGCGACGTTTCAAGTACCATATTGGACACCACTTCCGGGTGAAACTTTTCTGAATGACCTCCGGTATCGGAGACCGGGACTGTGCAGTCTTGGAAAAATTGGGCTCTTTTGAGCCTTCAAAATTGAGGTATTCATAGACGATTGCAGCCGCTTGTCGCCGGCGGATTAAGCGCCTATCTGCTGCCTTTAAAGGCGCCGCTGGCCGGACGAAAACTGGCTTTTTAGCAAAGTCAAATTAATTTGGCACCGACAACTGTAGCAGCCGTGTTTTCCTCCATTTAAAAAGAGTTCACATGCCACCAACAACATTTAGAAGCCTCAAAATTTGATGTATTCACAAAGAGGCTACCGAAGATGGTTATGATAGTTTGGAGGATGGAAGTATAAAGAGACTGGGTTCAAGCTACAGACTGCTTTTCTCAAACACTTCAAAAATAGATTGACAGTTGATGAAATTTGGCCTGCGTGATTTGGAGAGGCTTGCAGGGCAAGAGAAGGATGAAAGCTTCTCTGATTATTTACAGGAGATGGAGGACAAAGGCTGTTCCATGGTTCCAGAACAAGGCCAAAGGACCAAAGAGCTTGATCAGGTATTTCAAGTTCGAAAGTCTTGCTGCCCTTACTTTCAAGGAAAGGATGCTGGCCCAACCTCTCACGGACTTTTCTCTAGTGCAAAGGGGCCGGGTTGAATATTGAAGAGCTTTACAAATAAGAGGAAGAAGAAAAGTTGGGGGTTTGGGTAACTATCGGTCCCTCCATACAGTGATCAAAGTAGCAAATACTGGTGTTTTTCGCACCGGCCCGGCGAGCGATCCGGAAAACGCTTCGATTTTGTTTTTTTTTTATTTGGAAAAGTGATCTTTATTTTTTGACAATTTGGTGACAAAACATTTTATGGATACGATGCCAATAAAATTCGGTTTCTTATAAAACCCACTTTTGAGTCGCCACCCATTTTTTTCGGCAATTGGGACAGTTTTTCCAATTAAAAAGTGATTCATTTAAAACCCAAATTTTATTTTGAGTCCAATTTTTAGGAAACTGGTTCAAGCGCCACCCGAGTTTGCGATTTCTGGGATAAGGGAATTGGGTACGTCGGCCCGTTTGGAACCCGACGCCGGGAAAAACCGGGCCTCTTTTAACCTACAATTTCTAAATTTATTTTTAATTTAGAAAAGCCAATTTATTTATACAAACCCAACCCCGGAATAAATCGAACCGAGTTTCTTATGTGGAAATATTTGATCATCCTAAATAAATTCAATTCATTGCATTCATAGTCATTTTAAACCCACCACCAACCCATTTCAACCCACAGGCAGTTATTCAAAGTAAACAAAAGACCCGCTCTTGCCTTATTGGTTAAAGGCGGGGCCACAAACCGAACCTAAAATACATTTCACCCAATTTAAATCCAAAAACCCTCAAAAAACCTGAAATCATGCATAACAATATATAACATACTAGACTGATAAACCGCCAAATTCGGCCCACAATTTATTTGTCTCTCTGAATTATTAAAAGAATTAAACATTTATTTAATTGCACCAAAATTATTTATTATTATTATTTTAAAAAAGAATTAAAATCTTTTCTGGAAACCTTAGAAACAGTCGCGTCACGCAGCTTGTTTCTTATTGGAAGAACAGTTGCGTGACGGATCCAACGGCTGCGTACGCAGCTGTTATAAATTTGGAAACTTACCAGATCCATCAATCGTTTATTTCAAATAATAGTACTAAACAGAAAATAAAAGTGAATCAAAATCATAAATACGAACAGTTCTGTCCACAACTAATCTGAGGCAATTTACCTATGTTTTGGACAATGAACAGTTCCGTCAGAACAACTTATAGCTGCGTGACGCACTGCTTCTGTCCGTATCTACCTTTCAAACAAAACCTTTTTACGTCTTCCTTTTATTAAAAACATGTTTTACTACAACCCAGGAAATTATCCAAGAATGGGCAGAATACCGTTTAATTAAAATCACCCACTACTAAAACACCAATAAAATAAATAATAATGAAATAAACAACAAAAATACCAAGGAAAAGTCTTAGATAATTTACCTACCCTCAAATTGAGGATTGTAAAAATCTGAACGCCTTAAAGAATAGTTTCAGGGGTCCCAGAAGCCTTTGTTTCACAAGTTTCAACACCCAACCTCCCTTCTCTCTTGTTTTTCTCTCCTTTTCTCTTATTTATGATTTTTGTTTTACTTAATAATCTCTAAGGCTATTTTTTTCAAAGGGAATTCAAGTTAGAGTTTCTGCAGAAAAACCTAGCCGCAATTTGTCTTTTTTTTATGCCTCTAAAAATTCCTCTCTTTTAATAAGATTAAAAAACGCAAGTATTTATATGGGTAGGGCAACAGGGGATAGCTGCGTCCACGCCAACTGACGGCTGCGTGACGGACCATTTAGCTGCGTTGACGCAGCTCACTTTCTGGGGGACTGGTGTGCCACGTTAATCCAAAAGAATTGTAAAAAACCGTTATGGTTGGTTTTCAAGGGTGACGTCATTCTTAATATGGAGTTGCGTAAACGCAACTGTTCAGTGCCCATCACTGCACCTTTATAGATGCGTGACGCAACTCTAACGAAAATCAGTCACCCTCAAATTGGTTTTAAATCAATCCCTAGGTTTTAAAGGACTTTCGGATAACCATATCCCTCATTCCGCAATCCTTGTATCCTCATCGAAGTTATGGGCGGGGGCATAAAGGACACGCTTCAACAGTTTGCCCCCCCCCCACTTTATCATTAATTGTATAAACGGATTTTTAATGTTAAAGTTTGGTCCATTGACGCGCCTTCCACCTTGGCTTGATGAAATTGGTTGTTCCGATCATCTGGTTCGTGTTTTAAAGCTCAGTTTGGATCGGGCTTTTTGGGCTCCAGTCGGCTCGGTTAACAACCTCCAAAACTCTAGGTTCTTGATTTGGCTATGAAGATACCTTCGAGGCTCGATTTGATTGGCTCGAAGGGGTCTTGATTGCCCTGATCAACTTTTCATAATTCACCATCATTAACCGGGAAGAGAATCCAAACAGCTTTCGTAATACAACCATCATTGTTGGGAGACCTATCAGCTTCGAAGGGAAACCATCACCGTTTGGTCATTGGAGATTTGGTTCCTGATCAGCTTCGCAATATTACCAATCACTAATCAGTAAGAAGATTGACTCGGATCAGCTTGCAATACACCATCACTAATCGAGAAAGAACGATCCGAACAGCTTCATTAATTACACCATCACTGCTTGGTGGGCCCTATCGGCTTCGAGAAACCCATTTCACCGGTTGGGCCTGAAAAATTGTTTCAAGAGGAAAAAATCAAAATTTCTGTTGCAAACAGATCTATGCCTTTGTTAAAATATTGGGGTCACATTGCCCCCATGCCATTAATAATCATTGAAAATTTTGCATCAGGGCAGAGATTGTACTTTTTGCCCCCGGTCCGGAATTTCTGACTCAGGACCAAAAATATATCCTTTAGGCAAACATTTTAATGTAAAAATTTTTGGTTTAAAATTTAGCAAAAATTTTAGCAAAATTTAGCAGAAATATTTAATCCGAATTTTCAGGTATACCTTTCTGATTGCGGGTGTTTGATAATGGAAACTTACCTGAGGGTTAATTTGGGCAAATTTTATGATCCTGCCCCCTGTGCGTGAGTGGACAAAATTTGCTGAAGTATACGAAACCGCACCACTGACTTCAAATTTGCTTGAACGGGCCATTGTGGGCTTAAACTGGGCTGGTTAATGGGCCGGTTTGGGCTTAAAGGGGGTTAATGGGCCCCTTTGGGCTTAAAGATGTGTTAATGGGCTTGGGCCCTTTTCATTTCTAACTATAAGTTAAGCTTTTCAACATTTTTCATTTTTTACTTTTTCAAACTCTCAAGCCTTCCAAAAACACTCTGAACCTCAGCTAAAATTGTCTCAGCTTTCCGAGAATTCCCCAGCTTTCTGCCTTACACCACCGGAGATGGACACCCTGGGGGCGATTCCCGGACAATCCCAATTTATTGAGGGTGAGGGAGTACGGTTAGCCGTAATGCCTGACTCCCGGGACACTACCCTTCAGCTTCTCCCATTGCCGGGCTTCTGCAGTTCCAGGTTCGGACATGATACCGACGCGCATATTGCGGGTTCCAGGACTGAGGTAAGTAACTTTGGTGGCTTGAGTTTCTTGCTTTTCGATGATTGCTTTGTTGAAATGAAATTATTTGCAAATTGGCATACTGGTTTGTTGCGTCAGTAGTTGCGCACGCAGGAAGGGAGTGCTTGGACGCAACTGTTCCTGTGTGATATGAACAGTTGCATGACGCAACCCTCCTTTTCAAAGCGGCGCAACCCTAGTGCCTCTGAATTCCTTTTGCAGTTTGCCTTGTTTGCATGTATTTAAGACCCTTATTTTTGCTGTGCTAATTAAAGTGATTCCACTTCCAAGATGCGACCGCATAGAACCCTGAAAAATACATAGAAAAAAAGCACAAAAATGAATAAGAGAAACATTAGGGTTAGTTCTGCCTTTTACCTTCGACTTTGCGTCACGCAAACTGTTCTGCGGGAAGAACAGATCTGTGACACGACTGCTGCTCCAAGAACACAATGTTTTGGAACAGTTTGCGTGGTGCACTGTGGGTCGTGACGCAGCTGACCTGGCCAGTGATTGAAACGCTCAATTTTCTACGATAAAAAACAAAAAATTAAAAACTTGTTAGCTTAATTCTTTAGGTCTAAATAAAATTGGTTTCTTACACAGGGATTGATCTGGGGCAAGGCCGTCTGGCGTATACTCCACTGACTTCTTCGGCCTCTGGGAACTTGTTTGGACCCCCCGATGCGGGTCTAGAGAGTCATTTGCTTGCTGGCTTTTCGGCGATTTATGCCGCTGGGCTTCCGCCGGACTCAGCCCGGATTTTCCACCCCACCATGCGCTACGCGCTGATGGAGCGGCTGGGAACGATGCACTCATCGTCATATTTTGGCTTCGGAGAGATGATCTGACTCCAGTCGACTATTCCACTGCTCATCATCCGGACTGGGTCGTACTGGCGCGTCGCCCTATTAAGATGCCTGGTACACAGACTGTCGCCACTAGGACCTGAGCTTGTGGAGGATCCTACTTGTGTTCCCATCCGACCAGGTACACAAGCTACAGGTACGTTCTTTATATGAGGTGGTTTCATAGAATTCTGGGGCCGAGCGGGGATTAGTACGAGATTGGCTGCATGGAGAGAGTACTGAGGATGTCCAACCTGCAGCCCCTACGTACACCAGAGAGGAGAGACGGATCAGGCAACACGATCTTCTCATTTCTACCTCATCTCCTCGCAGCTGCTGTTGCACCTCCCAGCAATAAGGGGGGACCCTTCTGGTGCTGCCCTGTCTGCGGGATTTGGGCGTGTGGGCTCTTTCATGATTGAGCCTCTCTCCGCTCTTGGCTCACCTCTTACCAATTTGGCTAACGTATGGACCACGGGTAGTGGTGAGTCTAACTAGGCAGTTCTCCGCGCCCGCTCCGAGGATTAAAACACTTATTCATTAACTTTTCTTCCTTTATTTTTTCTTTACTAGATTTATACTTAACTTTGTGGAATTCTGCTACAGGTGTTGCGGCTATGAGTACCGGACTTTTACCCTGGTGGTCGGGGGGTGATGCTTTCTGCTAATGCCGGCGGATTCCTGGTATCTGGCGCCCCACCCACCACACTTTCCTCCGCTCCGAGGATTCCACATTACTGGAGGTGACTATTTAACGATTAGGACCTTTAGCTGATGTAAGTACAAGGAACTTTTCTGCAATAACATTTCCTTCTTCCTCTTTTACTGCTATTCATTGACTCTTCTGTTTTGCAGCTCCTTCTGACTCCAGGGAGGGAGATTTGCTTTGCGGAGCCTATCCCGCTCGTGCACGTGGCAGGAGGCTTTACCAGGTCCAGGGATCCTGCTACAGGGTTACTGGGTAGAACTGATTATTTCTTGGGGGAGAGGGATCTATGAGCTTCGGTGCACGGCAACAGAGGCGAGTTTTGCACCGATGCTCCTCCTCGCCATATGTGCCTATTGGAGGGGTATGACCCCTGGAGGACCTACTTGGAGGAGTATGATGGCTTCTCCTGTGATGGTCCATCTGACGGCTTGGCGATTATGCCTCATTACTTTCACCACCCGGGCTGCAGGCCAGATTGCTGGAGGTCCGGGAGTACTCTCAGGTGACTTCTTTTGCCTTAATTATTGACTTTTTCCAACTTTGGCCTAGCGACTAAATGTATTTATCTTTGACTTATTGCAGGATAGGAGGAGGGCATTTCGACCCCTGCATTACTACAGGGCGCTGGCAGAGGCAGCGGCGGAGGCGAATGCTTCGGCTGACCTACAGGAGCCGTTGCTAGGCGGATGTCCCTTTCCCTCCTGGCATGGAGGTTGAGCTGGACCCTGCTCTGGGGCCTCAGATCGGCATTATTAATCCCTGCTTGAACCTTCAGGTAGGCTCCTCCCACCGCTACAGCTTGGAATCTTGAGCATGCCACACACGTAAAGTAGAAAATGAATTCAATAAGTCAGAGATATTTTTACCTGGATTTATTTCTTTATTGGATGTCTTTTTCTGCACTTGCAGGGTGCCTCCCTTCAGAGATATTTAGGAGCTATACCCAGAGGTTCGGCTTCGCCCGGTCCGTACATCGCCCGGCTGTTATCTTGAGCTCCATGTAGAGGTTATATTCTCATGTGCTTTGCCTTTTTTTTGCTTTTGCATACTTCCTCTTACCTTTTCTCTGCTTTTATATTTTTCACAGGATCTGGAGATTGGGGAGGCTGCAGAGGCACCAGTCCCGCCAGTCCAGTGCTGTTTGCCCAACTCCAGATTGAGGTTTGATCGACTCCGGGACTAGGCTGGAGGCGTGGAGGGGATTCCATTGATTTCTCCGAGGATGAGGAGGATGATTGATTATGGCTCCTCGTCCGACGATGCGTCGCCACCTCCATCCCTTCTCAGGCAGGCAGCTTGGTTCTTAAGCCGGAGGCGACGTTAGCCGGCTTTTCTCCATTCTTGATTCACACTTTTTTGTGAACATTTTTGTAAGCTTGTAGGAGTACATTTTCAGTGTTTTTACATTTATTTTACATATTATTTACATTTTCTTCAATTACATTATTATTACTTTTGCTTTATTTATAGTATTATACATGTTTATTATTTACAATTTGTGAGGCTTTTATTCCTGCATAAGCAAAATACAAATCACAAAAAAAATCAAAAAATGGAAGTACCCCACTTACTGGCAAGAGTGTCCTCCTCGTTAATGCTCAACCAATTTATTGTAAACAGGGGAAATAAAAAATAAAATAAGATAAGAAACTAACCCAGAGAAACAGAATGGAGCGTTAATACTTACCTGCCAGGGTGGGTCCACTTGGTTAATGAGGGCATGGAACTGCCCATCTACTTTTCTTTACAAAGGACAACAAGTAATAAAACAAGAAATCTGAACAAAAAGAATTTTAGAGAGAGAAAAGGATACGTTCCCACTCTTTTGCAGGCATGGTCTGGCTTGGAAGCGACATAAAGGCTCACTCCCTATTGTAAGAGCTGTCCATCTTATTTAACGCAGGCATAAAATGTCCAACTAACCGGAGTGGGTCTATTGCATGAATGCTCATCAACCACCATCGACCAGTAAATACTATGATGATGGCGTCTCATTCACTAAACCCTTCCACTCCTATAAGTAGAGGTTCCCTCTGTGTCTCTCACCCTACCTAGCATTTCAAACAACTCTGTTTCTTAAATAAACCATTTTTCCAGGGCTTTCAGAAACCAAAAGTTTTGTCTTTCGTCCCACTCCCATCCCTGACGGACCGTATGGCAAGATATTCACCCCATGAAACCAACTCGCCTGGCTGAAAATATTTTCAAAGGATTGAAGCCTGATCATAGTTTTTTGTCTTGGCTCGTCATGACTTCAACCCCAACACCATGGTTTTCGATTTGAAGATTCCGAAGTAAAACTCTGACTTTACGAGGAATGTGTGGCATGTGATGGGTCATCACCCTGAACAAGATGAAACTCAGCTTTTGCCCCCAGGTTCCCAAGACATGATTGGCCGAGATTGCAGGCCCTATTGCCGATTACCTTCCTGACGGCATAAACCCTGGATTTCAAGGCCTTCCCTTAGAGCCTTTTCTGAGTAGGGTTCTGTCCATGGGATGCGAACCCCTCTTTGGTTCGGGCATTTGTTTGTTTCCTGATTGCTCCCAATATTGGTTATGCCATTGAACAAATCGCCAACCTGGAATGGAGATTTTTCAACTGCTTGACCGTTGTTTCGTGACATGCAAGTGTTCGTCGCATTGTCTTTTATTCGAATGATCATGGGAGAAAGACAAATGTGCTGGATTCAGGGATATTGCCCTTCTGTCACCAACTTCCATGTTTCACCACCGAGGGTGCCCAATGTTGTTGCAAGCCTGGGCTCTAGATTAAGTTAATCCTAATTCTCGAGGTCCTAGGCTCGTTTTGATTCCAACCTATGGGCCCTGCCAATTTTCGACCTCGGTCTTAGGGCACTTTGATTTTTTGGGGGATAATCCTGTTGATTTCGGTGGACTTTTGTCCTTGGTGGGAGATTACACTGGTCACTGCTGGTAGCATTGAACCTCAATTATGTGTTATACAACCAGTCTTGAGTTCCGTGGGCCTACTTTCCCAGACAGGATCAGCTGTTCAGTACGGTATGAATACAACGCGTTTCCCAGATATCCATGACTTTGAGAGTGGTCCCATGACACAGAGTCTGTCTGGTACCAATTTAGCTGACCGTTGGCGGAACCGAAACACCTGGTACCTGGGTTTAAGGGGTGATGCAGGACACCGTTGACACTCGAGTACGTCGGACTTGGTTTTGCACCCAGTGATGATAACTCAGGTTTTTGAAAGGATTGGCGTCTGGATGATTCACCCACTGGAATAAATGCTATTGCTATTTATTTTTCAGTTTTCTGTATTCCAGGGCCATTTGAGCTCCCAATTCATGTATCCCCTCTTTTTTTCGATGACTGTTCTTGATAGCTCTGTCTTTATTATTTCCTGCTTTCTTGCACAGTGCGTAACAAAAGCCAACAGATTTTTCTTTCGAAATGATTTGCTGAATTAGGCATCTTGGGCCTCTACCCTTGGATTAAGTAAATGAAAGCACATAAAAGTAAACTTTTTGACTAAGACGGGGAAACTGGATATCTGGAAAAAGATGGGGCGACCATTTTATCACCTTGCAGTAATCCAAAAACAAGAATACAGAATGCAACTCCTTTATGTATGCATGTACCTACTGAGTTGCTTAAGGTTTTATGCCATGGTTTTTTATCGAATTCTTTCCAAGGAAACTCACTGAGGAAAATGGCATTTGTTCTTCCTGATCGATGTTTAAAAGAATTCATTGCTCAGGCAGGACAGCAGCCAGGTTACATTTCAATAGATGAGCAGGGTCTTGATCAATAAGCAGAAAGGAAGGTCTTGGCATTTCCTTAATCCATATCCCCGAAACAAAAAGGAAGAGATAATTTTTGAAAATTCCAGTTCTTTATTAATCTCACTTCTTTCAACATTACACGAAGATAAAGAAAACTATTTAATTACCAATGGTCACTTTCATTCTAACTACTTCATTTACTATTCTCCTTCTAGTCAAGTTGATGACATTAGAGCAACCAGTCACAAATTATTGTTCACGAACGGCATGGCATAGAGATTTCATATTTAAACTCAGCACCACGCGGTTAATTCCCGAAAATTTCTATTTGTTTTTATTAATCTTGTGCTCTAACTTTTGCCTTAGACCGGCCCTTTGCGGGTTTCAACCTAGCGAGCTCATTTCTTGGCCTAATCGCCCTTTCGGTTTTAAACCTAGGCCCCTTTTTTTTTTTTTTAATCAAAATCATCATTTCAGGACATAAAACCTTTTCATTTGGTCCTGATTAACAATCCGATTGATTAGTGCTTCCCTTCCATTGGTGTATTTAATTCAAGCGGCACCTTTTAGCTAAATAAACTTCTGAATTTGAAATCGTCCATGCAAAGTTGGGTCTTGAATTTCCCACAAGCGATGATTCTGGGATTGCATTGGATCCAACCAACCTGATCAATACTAAATCCCCAATTTTTCAAAGCCCTTGGGTGTACCGCTTTCTTTGAGAAACGAGCAATCCTTCTCTTTCTCATCTTTGATCTAGAATCGGGCGTTCAATCTTTTCCCATCTAAAAGCGGCTAGATTCTTTCTTCGGTTCAAACCAAGCTCCACAAGGAACCCAGAGAGAACTTCTTTTCGAGCTCTACAGGTAACAATGCTCCATCCCATATTACAAGTTCGAAAAGGAGGAAGCTGCCATTTACATGACTTGAATGGTACGTGCGATGCCCCCAGATCGCGAAAGGGAAGTTTTTCTCAGCCAGCTTCTATACTTCTCGCACATCTTGGATTAAGATTTTCTTCATCTCCTTATTTCGTGGCTTCCACTGCACCATTAGGCTTGAAGGGGGTCGATTAAGGAGAAAGAATGGTGATGCTCAAACTTATATCTATACAGGCCAACTGCCGACGTCTGCCTTTTGAAAATGAGAACCATTTGTCTGTAACTTATGTTGATGGGGAACACCATAGCGACAGAAAATATTCTGGTCACTGAAATCTTAGCCACTGTTTTGCGGTTTCAAAAGTTTTGGTAAGATTGAGCCTCGATCCACCTAGAAAGTAGTCTACTGCAAACCAAAATATACTGATGGACCATTTCGATGCTGCTGGCTGGATCTTGCCGATGATGTCTTATACCCCATGCTGGAAAAGGCCAAGAAGGACGCTGTTGGATGGAGTCGGCAGCAGGGGCAAGTGGTTTTTGTATCGTGGGTACTGACAGGGCTTTACAATAGCGGAACAATAGTTGACTACAATCACCTTCCATTCTGCACCCAAAAATAGCCTTACCTCATGATTTTTCTGGCCAAACTCATGCCACTCAAATGGTACCGCAGACTCCCTTCAATGGACTTTTTTCATTATTTCTTCTCTTCCTTTTTTTACCTACACATCTTAGCAGCATTCCGTCCCAAGCCCATCTATATAATTCACGTCGGCCAGGGACATAATTCAAAGCCATTTTCCTTAGAACTGAACGGTCTTCTTTTGTATGCATCATCAGAAAAGGTTCCGTTCTTTAATGTACCGAGGGTATCATCCGTTGAACCAGGCGTCTTCCTCTTGACTCCACCTGATTTACAAATATTATCTTACAAGCATGGATATTTACCGCCCGGTAATTAATAAATGGCTTTCTTTGGGACTTTACTTAAATCCTTGGCCAAGCTGACGCCAGGTTTCCCAAAGCATTCTGAGATTCTTGTTATTTGAATTCTTTCCTATGTGAGTAAAGTGATTCGATGTCGAAGAGCGCCGCCTTCTTTAAACAGTTACTCCAACATAGGGCTTTCAACCTTTCTTTCCTCCACTTTCCATCTCTCGTTAGCATGTTCGATAACCCAATAGGTGAAATCTCCTTATCCACCTCGACTTCCTTTAGCACCTTGATGCAAGAAGAAGGCCTCCATTCCCATGATTACATGCTTCATATTCGGCTCTATTGTTGGTGACTGGGAACAAACAATCTGTTGCACATTGTGTGACCTCGACCGTTCGGTGGCTTCTATCACGATACAGCTCCGGCATCCATCTATTGGCCGACCGTCGGAAGTACAATTTTACCAAATCCCTGTTTTCAACACACAACAAAATGTTTTCATCTGGAAATTCTTAATTCCCCATGACTTCGATCATCTACAATGGGATTTTTAGCCAAAAGAACTCATGCCACAACCCTACCATTGACTGTCTTCTTGGTTGACAAACTCTGCATCCCTACTGGACATCTTGAATTAGCCATTTTGGCACAGTCGTCCCTTTCTAGAGTAAGGTGTTTTTTGAAGATACTTCATAGGGATCAATTTTAGACATGAAAAGTTGAACCCTGAAGGAATCCAAAGTAAGGCCTCAAATTTCTTTATTGACCACACCCTGGCCCATTAACGTTTACTCTACCAAATTATACTTCTCCTCGATTAGGCAGTTAATTTTCTTGTTGATGTAATAGATGGCCTTTTTCTACTCCCAGCAGCGTCCGGTGTACCAACATAGCTCCAACTCCCGCATTCTCTATTAGACAAATACAGGATCAGAGGCTCTCCGGTCTAGGCGAACTCAACACTGGTGCGATTCATCAAGTATTCTTTATATGATCAACGGCTTTGGCATTCCTCGTTTCCATCTTAACTGGTTGATTCTTCTTAAGTAGCTTGAAGACGGAGCACATGTGATGGATAACCTAGAAATAAACCTGCTGATATACTGGATTTTTCCCAAAGGAAGCTTTCTCACCTGGACGTTCTATTCTTGGCGATTTCCATTATCCTGAATGGCTTTTATTTTTGTCTTGAGCTTACCTCAATCCGTTAGCGTCCTACAACAAAACCCTAACAACTTCCCTTTCGTTACTCTGGAATATGCACTTTTTTGGGATTGAGTCTTAAGTTGTTACTGTTTGACCCGTGCTGAAGAACTTTTTCCAACATCTCTGTGTGTTTCTTCCTGTTGTTCTTGTCATGGATCACCATATCATCCACATTACCTCCATATCCTTTACTGGATCATATCATGAAAATAATGTTGGTATTCCATTCTCTGATATGTTGCCCCGGCGTCTTCAGTTTCCAAATGGGCAATCACCCTATAGCAGAAAGTTCCTAAATATCAGTAGTGTGAAGGCAGTCTTTATGCTTGTTCAACTTAAGGCCATCCAAGATTTTGGTTGTACCCAGAGAATCCGTCCATAATTAGAATAACATCCCATTCCAGCAGCCCTGTTGATCAAAAACATCTATGTGTTTTTTTGGAGAGTGGGAAGTCATCTTTGGGCGAGGGCTTTGTTTAAGTCCCTGTAGTCAAACACAAACTCTTATTCTCCCATCCTTCATTTAGCACAGGGACTATGTTTGCCAATCTCATCCAGGATAATGTACTACCTCTAGAATCCTGCATCTAACCTGCTCTGGACCTCAGCCTTGAATCTGTCTTACCACTCTGGTCTGACCCGCCTCCTCTTTTTGCTTTACTGGGTTAATACTCGGGTCTGATAGGATGAAATGTTCTGCGATTGAATCCTGTCGATTCCTTGGCATTAAAATTCAGCATAGTTCCAGGCAAAATACCTCTGAATTCCTCTTAAGACATTCTAGAGAATCCTGTCTAAGTTCAGGCTTAAAGTCCGATCAATTTCGATTATTTGGAATTCTTCGGTGGTGCTTAGGTTAAATGCCAAAAATGATGCAATGCATTTATGTCAAATATGCGTGTGTATAATCAAATGCCCATCAATGTTTAACAATCAGGAAAACAAGAGAAAACAAGTATCAAAATTCCACTTTCCATTTGATTGCAATAATAAAGGGAAATCCATTCCTAAAAATCGTTTCTCAAAACAATTAATTGAAAAGGCAAAAAACAGGATTATTAACTTGTTTCAATAATTCATCGCAGCTGTCCTTTTAGCTTGAATTCACTTTGTCAGCATTCTGGAGCTTCCTTTGCTTCTGGGGCAGCTTTTTCTTTCGCCTTCTTTCATGCTCTGTTCATCTTCATCCACCTTCCTCTCTACTTCTTCAGCATCTTCAGCTGCTAGTATTGGACTGGGAGGATCCTTGCCTAGAACTTCTGTTCCTGCACCATTCTTTGAAGCTTCGTTTCCCCAATCCCAAGGAAATCTTCAAATTCAGGTATCTTCTTGCTGACCATTCTATGCCACTGCCTGTTTTGAACCTTACCCAACCATGAACTGTGTGACTTTCTACCAACTGTTCGAAGGAAGGCCAGGAGATTTGATTAGCTGCTCATCAAAAAATCTGTCGTGAAGATCTCTAGACCAGGATATGTCTTTCCTCTTGCTCTGGAAATTTCCCCTTGAAAGCCTCTGGGATAAAAAAATCTTATTCAGTCCTGGCTCTTTTATTGGAGACTAGACTTTCATATTTTCTCCTTCTTTTACTCTTCTGAATACCCCAGCCCATGGTTCGACCTCACTGGTCATGTGATGATGGCACAGGTTTCATTCATTTCCATTGGCATCTTTTCATCATTTAAAAGAAAAAGGGCTCAATTCTGTTGACTGCACTTTTTGTTTTTTTAGTATTACAGCATCATCAATCACAAGCCGCCTTCTAAACCTTCCACAGTAAGCCACATTCAAATCTTCTTGCGCATTAATAGTTAACCACATCAGTGCCCCAAGGGAACCTTAACTTTTTCTGTGCAATGTGGAAGGATTGCACCCAGAGGATGAAGCCATGGCCTTCCCCAACAGTTAGGCGGCATAATTGGCCAAAATATCCATAGACGACTATATCTACCCAACTTTCTATAGGTCCCTGTCGAATCTTTTGCCCTGAAAGTTCCCCTTAGCATTACGCATTGGGTGTTGTCATAGGCTTTAACTACCATGTTAGATGGCTCAAGTTCCGACTCCTCCAATCTTTTTAAATTTGGACAAGCATTTTTCAGTGGGCACACACCAATGCCGGACCCGTTTATCCACCATTTCACATTGCGGGTTTCTTCGCCCATAACAGTAACCTGGATTTAGTACAGGAGGCTTGGAAGATGTGGGATTTGGGGGGGAGGGATGAGGGGATTCTTTTAATTTCTTTTACCTTCCGGAGGGAAGAATTGGAATCAAAGGAAGGTGATCTCACCAATCCTGCGCTTGTTGTAACACAATTGATCATTCCACGCTTTGGATTTTTGGCAGGGAACCCTAACAAATGTCATAGCCTTCTTAACAAAGACTCTCTATTGCTCCTTTGAAGGCTATCAGTAAATCCCACAGTTGAGATGTCAGCCTTAGTCCTCTTGTAGCTGGAACTCAATACTGAACTTGTTTGTTATGCCGCTTGGTATTTTGTTTTGACTACTTTCACCCACTTTTAGTAGTCTTCTTTTGTTACCTTTCCCACTTCATCTTCCTTTTTTCCTTTTCCTTGGGCTGTTCTTCACCCTTATCTGTTGCTTTCTTTCCTATTCCCATCGATGACAATCCTTTTCCCTTAGACTGAGGCTTATGTCTGGATTATACACACGGACCACTTCGGGTCAAACCCTCTTAGATGCCAACTTCATTTTTTAAACATTCTCAATCACTGGCTACAGTAACCATTGGTTCTGCTTGATTCAGCCAAACTTTTGTGAATCGCCAGTGAATCTACTTCATCTTCATTATCTGGTACTCCTCCTACCTGGACTGTGGATGCTCTTCTCAATTTTCAATTTTCACAGAGGTCTCCTTTCTTCTTCCTCCTCACTGCTGCAATCATTCCCATGATTTAACATGGCACACATCCTTTTTCCTTTCGGCTTCTTTGCCAACCACCAGCTCTTCCGGCAGACCCTTCCATGCATTTAACCGACCCACCCGTTTGAGGGACTTGTGGTGGATAGTATACTGGTATTGTGCAATGGATTATTCTTTGTGCTTCGGCTTATTCCTTTATCAGAAGGTTTGGTAATCTTTTTCACTGTCTATTAGATCATGTATTATCGTGCCTTACTTGAAGCATGTCACAGTAAGAATGACCCTTGCACTTGATTGATTACTCGCGAGTCCGGATCCAATAAACCTACCCGACAGGCTTAGCTGGTTAACTGGCAATTTGGACAGCACCGCCATTCTTAATGCAAGATCTCATGACCGGCTTAAAGGGGTCTGCCCAAGTTAGTTGAACTCCCTTCTTACTTTCTCGTTAATAGCCCAAACCTGTTGCTACTCCCTGACTTTGGTTTGTGGCATTAATTTCTAGCATTCTATCAGTGTAGGAGGGACCGTAGTTACCAAACCCTCGGCTTCTTCTTCCTTTCATCTTTATACAGTCTTACGATATTCAGCCCAGCCTTTTGAACTTAGAGCAAAATCAGTGAGAGGTGTGCTAGCATTCCTTCTCCTTGAAGAAAAGGTTAGGAGGCTTCGACTGAAAATCCTGTCAGCCTTGTCCTTTGGCCTTATCTGGACCATGGAACAGTTTTGTTCTCCACCTCCTGTAATAATCAGAGAAACTTTCATCCTTTCCTTACCTTTAAGCTCTCCAAGGGTCACCACAGGCCGAAACTCATTCTTTGTTCGATCCGTTTTGAAGTGGCTTGAGGAAAAAGCAGTCTGTAGGCTTGACCCTAATCTCTCTGTGTCTCCGTTAATCCAAGCCATCATACCAATCTCCTGTAACTCTTGTGTTAGTATCTCTCATTCTTTTTT
>NW_023591603.1:19071-71439 GCF_014843425.1 Jatropha curcas | reverse complement strand
TTGACTGTTAAATAATGTGTGATATAATACAAACATAACCACTACAAAAAAACAAAAAAAACTTCAAATTGCGACCGATTTTTGCGACCGACACAAATCGGTCGCAATATTGATACCAATTTGCGACTGATTGGAAAACAGTAGCAGATTTTAGCGCGGAAAACTCGCGCGAGTTTGTCTTTCCGTTTGCGACCGAATTACTTCTAATTTGCGACCGATGTTGCGACCGATTTGAGACCAAATGTGTTTTTGTCGCAAAAAGGGGCGCGTAAAAAAAAGGATAAAATCTGAGACCGAAATGAGATAAAATTGCGACCGATATTTTGCGACCGACTATTTGAGTCGCAAATCGGTCGTAATTTTGGCGGTATTAAAACGACGTCGGACAATTAAAATTGCGACCGAAACAAATTGCCTTTTGCGACCGATATGTCGTTGCAAAAGGTTTAGGGCGTTTAAACGAGCCCTCTCCTTTTCCTGTTCTTCTTCTTTCTCTCTTCTCCTCTTCCTCTTCTCCTCGAGCAGCGAGGCAAATTTTGAGGATAATCAAGCTCCAGCTGCATAAAGAAGGATACACATGGGATGCCGTACCACAAGAGGCGAGAGACTTTATTGGGAGGAGTTTCAGGTACTCTTTGGTTTAAGTTCTATCATCATTGAATGTTTACAATTCAGGATACATCCTTAGTGTTGAAACGCTATATTTAATTTTTTGCAAAAACATTTCATATGGGACGAGGCCATTCGGCTATGCTGAAAGTAGCCTGGGAGAAGATATGCGCCGATCGATATGCTGACTTCACCTATAGGATGAGAAAAAGCGGTAAGAAGCAGCAGTGGAGCTGGCAAAAGGCTTGGGAGGATCCTGCATTCAAGAGAAAGCGGGAGATGTTTGCACAAAACAGGCGCAGTGAGACTGGCGGGGATGGAGCAGGACCTTCGCGACACACAGGCGGATCTATATCTGCTATAGAGACAGCTCGATTATTAGTAAGTGAACTAGTCCCTTTGCAAGAAACTGATGTTTAATGAAAGGACAATATATATATTAATATATCATGCATAAAAATTCATTACAGGCTAAAGAATTAGGTCGTGAGCCCACACCGATCACCGATTGAGGTGTTTACATATACTCACACGAAGGACCACGATCTTAATACGTTTGTCGACAGACGTGCGCTGAGCGTCAATGTAAGTAACAATGAATATTTACCCTCTAGTCGTTGCGAATATGTACAAAGTTCAATATAATAAAGCTTGTAACTGCATTGATTAATTAATTTTTTATTTTCAGGAGAACTATACTACAGCTCGGGATCAGGAAGCGCTAATAGCGACATCTCACACTAGCCTTCACTCAGTCAAACATGTGAAGTCGCGTGAAGCTCTAACTTGTCAAGGAAAATGACGAGGGTAAGCGTTATTCTTCGAGGCTGTTAGGGGGCGAGAAGAAGAGGAAGGTATACGGCAGGGTCTCAGCACCACAAGTTCCTTAACACTGGCTCAGCAGCTCAACACTTCTACAGCCAGCGCAGCACGACAGCCGCGAGCACCACTTGACTTCGCAGTATAATTGATGATATACGCGTCAGCTTGGAACGCTTGACAGCAGAGACAGATTGCAGAGCTTAGAGCGCAGTCTGCGGGCTGTCCTGGTGTAGGGCCCGTGCTGGTACTTTCCTCCTCTGATCCTGCGCCTTGCTGACAGACCACATGTTTTTGGACGTTCAGCAAACGAGGCCCACTTCCTGCTCTTGATCGCCGATGCTGCAGACGAATACCTTTGTCACCCCGTCCTGTGCTACAATTCACATCCAGCAGTACTCCTGCTCGCCGATCCGACACGATCCTGCATGAGCAGCAGCATAGATTTGATTTGGGACCCTTTTAGTTTTTTATTTATTTTGATTGATATGTTTTAATTTGTTCAGTTAGCAATAAAAATGTACAATTTTTACATTAAAATCTATTTTATTTGTATTTTGATATTTTAATTTGTATCAGTACAATAAAATTCACAATTACATTCGTTTCTGTTGAATGGTTGCGTGTGTGATTCATATTATGTCAATTTTCACAGGTGCGGAAAAATTTTGGTTTTATAATAATATTTATTTTTTTTTTATTTTTTTAATTTTGCAACCGATTTGCGACCGCTTTGATACCGACAATTGCAATTTTAAATTACATTTTACGACGGCTTTGTGACCGATTTGAGACCGAATTTACGACCTATTTGCGACTGATTTTAGACCGATTTTTGAGACCGATTTGCGACCGATTTAATAAATTTGCGACCGTTTATTTTGCGACCGTATTAGCGACTGAATTTCAAAGTCAACCACGACCAAACATTGCGACCGATTATTAAAGTTTACGACCGATATATCGGGTGCACATATTCGCGATCCGAGTTATTCCATCGGTGCGCAAATTCATTTTGCGACCAGCCTATTTTGCAACCGACTATTATATTCCTTTTCTAGATCCCCGTTCGCCCAAAATTATTATTCAGTCCCATAATATGTCGGTCTCAGATCGGTCGCAAAATTAATTTTGCGACCGATATGAGCCATTTTCCGACCGATTTGTCGGTCGCAAAATGGCGCATTTCTTGTAGTGTAAATAGATTAATATTCTATCAATAATATTATTATCTCATCCTAACAGAAATTAGACAATAGTCAAATTAAATTATTAATTAGAGAATAATCAATAGCTCATGCCACATGTAAATATAACATGGCTTATAAACAAGGAATATCTAAATATATATTTAAAATATTAAATGTGGGAGAAAATATAAATCGACACTACTGTTCTACTGTTTCTTGCACATCAAATCTTGTTTTTTTTTTTTTAATTGTTTGATTTTATGTAAATAGCCTTTGCTTGGGTAAAGTGTAAATCAAAGCAAAGGATTTTTTTTTTTTTTTAATCTATCAATATCGCATGGTTAAGATAAATAAAACATATATATTATCACCAAGAATATTAAAGAATACGTGTAATATTTACTTTCAAACAAAAAATTAACATGCTTACTTAACCTCTTATGTGGTCAGATTTGAATTAACATCGTTATCGGTGGAGAAAAATAAAATATTTATAAAATATAAAGATCATTATGTAATTATTAAAGAAAAAAACAGAGAGTAAAATCTTATCTTTTTATTTTTTGAAGGAAACTCAATATTTACATATTGTTGTGGAATGTGTGTTCCATGTTCACCGCACCAATTGATAGCTTCGAAAATATTAGAGACAATTTTTAGAAAAAGATTAATAACATTTAGAGTTTTATTGCTTTGAGAGCGATTTCCTCTACTGAGAAATAATGTTGTATATGCAGGGTTCAAGAACCCTAAGTCAGTATTTAATTAAGAAAATATATATATTTCTAATGAAGATTCTATGTTGAATATTCATATTAGTCCTTATAATTGTTGGAGAATTGCGCCTAAATTACCACTAAGTCCTTAGTATGTTGTTTTCGTATACATCAATGGTGTAACTTATTTTTTATGTGGGAGATATTTATTTCTTTTCTATAACCCTTATCTCAAAAATTAAAAAATAAAATAAAATAAAAGAGTTGTAGAAAAATCGAGCTTTCTCAACTAGCTAGGCTTACATTTAAAAATAATTGTCATGGAATTACAAGAAAAACCAATATCTCATCAGAAAATACAAAAACAGAATTAATTCTGCAGAGATAACCTTAACCACATCATCTTATACACTAATCTGAAAAGAGTAATCCTCCATAAAAGGGTATATCTGTGTTAGGCAACCAAGTATCTCCCATAGTGAAGTTATACACAGTGAAATTGACAGCTTCTGAAACATTCATAATACTATAACCTCCCCACTGTACTCGCAAACTAGTATTAGCACCAGGTCCATAATTATCAAACTCACCATAATAGAGCGTGTCCAATCCAACCGTCCCGTTCCATGCGAGCCATCCATTCTTATCTATCAGATCGCCAATGTACGACTCCATATATACAGTTCTCGAGTATTCTTTCCAAGGCCTGCCCAGATAATTTAACGTCGACGAGTTCACCTCCATTGCCAAGTCCGGTGCAGCTTCAATGGTGCAATTGTGAATAGAGATGCCTGTGTTTTGATTGGGGTCCGTTCGGCCTTGCGCTGTTATAGCATTCTTCTGGTTGGGTAATGGTTTTCGAGTGTACAAATTGCAGCTCTGAAATACAGCAGCTGCGTTGCCGAAGATGAAATCTACTGTCCCGTATATATCGCATTCTCTGTAGAATTGCCTTAGGGAGTGTACGTAAAGAGTGTCTTGATAGCCTTCAAAACTGCAGCGATAAAATGTGGAGAGATCGGCGTTATTTCTTACTGCTACTGCTTGATGCTTCGCCGGTCCGGCTGTGTTTCTGAATGTAATGTCCACGGCAATAAATCGCTCTCCGGAAACCGCTGTACCATAACAGACGTATCGATTCTTGTTTTGTAGAAATGTATAAATGAATTTAAAGTGTATATATATGTAAAGTATAGTTATAAATATGGGCGACCATTCAATCGGTTGGATTTATAAATCAAACTGAATTGGCTTAATATTTTTATTGACTTAATTTTTGAATTAAATCAATTAAATTTTTAAAATTTTTATATCTTTTAATCGTATAATAAAAATCTAACTGAAAAAAAAAAATTTTGACCTTTGTCAGCTTAAGTTTTATAACATCTTCTTCTAATATTCATTTCCTGTCTTTCTCACCTTATTTGACTCTTTTTCAATTTTCTTAAAATTCTATGAAATTTTTCTTGGAATATCAGAATATGGAAGAAAATTAAAGGAAAATTTTGAGATTTTTCAAAGAAAAATTAAAGATAAAGACAATTAAAGAAAGTGAAATAATAGAAAAATATTGAATGAAATTAATAAAATTCATATACTAATTATAAAATTAACTCAATTATTTATAAAAAATAGAATTTAATTTTACTATATTAAATTATATAAATTAAAATCATAACAAGAAGTAAATATATATTTCTATTTATATAATTACTATTTTAAATGAAATCTAATAAAAAGAAAAATATGGTTGACTTACCAAAGGTTGAAGAATTATAAGTAGTCCAGCCATCTACGACACTATGGTTTCCTGTAATAACGGTACGATTAATTCCATCGCCGATGAGCAATATATTCTTCTTATATTTGGGCACAACAACATACTCCTCGTAGTATCCTTCTCTTGCATATATTACAAAATACCCATCTTCTTGCTTTGAATTGTTGGGTGCTATAGCTATTGCGTCTCCAATCGATGTGAAGTTGTAATCGCCGTAAGGGCTGACGATCACTGTATCATTTATGAGAATCCCACCTGACTCTGTGTCGGCAAGATTCCGACCAACTTTCTTCCGGCAATCGGAACCACCAGACTTGTGGCATGAACTTTTAGTTTTATGTAAAGCCTGCACATTATTATAAATAATTAAATTTCGGAAGCTTCCTATTGTCATATTTTGTTTACATATAGGTGTTTTACTATTTTGCCAAATTGCAACTTTAAAATTGTTAAATTGTAAATAGAAAGTTAAGAAATAAGAAACCAATAATTTTTAAAATTTTCCATTCCCCTGTTCTATGCTAAAAAGAATTAGGATAAAATATAACTAAGTTTCTAAATTATATTAGAATTAACATTTAAGTCTTTTTATATTTAAAAAATAATTATAATATCACGAAATTATAATTTGATTCCATTATTAAATTTTTTCATCTAAAAAGTAAGTTTTTTGTCGTTAATTAGATACACGTTTTAGACGAAATATGTTTTTTTTAAATAGAAAGAGCTTATCTTTTTTCTTTATGGAAGTCGATAGTGAGATAAAGTATAAATTAAAAATTTCATAAATATTTCTGAAATATAAAAGAAATTTAATTTTAATTTCAACATTTTTTCTTTTTTTGAAACCCCGTTTTATACCCAAAAATTATGCATTGGACAGACAGCTGGACTAGGCCTAGTGTTGTGTATTACAAGGCCGAATTTCTTAGCAGTCAACGCGTAAACTGCATGTGATGAAGAGTGAGTAGTGGTACCACTGCCACCCCATAATTTCTTTTTCTTTTTTGAATTTATTTATTTTCTTTAGATCTAGGAAGATCAACTTGTAAGTCATCCCCACGTGTCATGTGCGATCTATCGCGGTCAATAAGATCGTTGACAAACCCCAACCACCAAATTTATTTCAGTTTTCAATATAAAAAAAAAAAAAAATACCAACTCATACAAAGAAACATCAGTTTTAAATTATACTACTAATGAAAAAAAATGTTTATACAAGAATTAAGAAGCACGTCATTTTGTTTATTACATTAATAATATAATTTTAAAAAGCTAAATTAGATTTTTAAGCAAATATGACTAAAAATGAGTAATGTGATTCATAGATAGTTTGAAAATTAACTTAAAGAAAATTAAAAATAAAAAAACTCATTCAATAAGTTTAGTGAATAGTGAACGGTTAAAAATATATTTTTTAATTAATTTTATATATGAGTAATTTCACATACAAAAGTCTTATTCCGGAACCCATTTAATAATTGAGTTAAAATTGAATTTAAAACTAAAAAGAGACAAACTTTTCTTTAAAAAAATAATTATTAAATTATTAATTCAATGAGATAAGAAAATGTTTTTTGAAGTAATTATTATCTCCATCCTAAAAGAATAATCTATCTTTCATTTTTTGTTTGTCCTAAAATATAGATTGCTTTTCTTTTTTACGTTATAGTTAATTCTTAGATCGTCTATTATACCTTATTAAATTTTATCTTATTTTTAATAATCTTTATTAGTTTTCACTTATTATTTAAATATAATAATTACTCGTGTGTTATTTAAGATGAATATAATAAAAAAATTATATAAAGAAAATTATATTTTAACTATGATAATTACTAATTTTTTAATTTATATGAAAATAGAAAATGAGCGGAATATTTTAAAATTACTTTCACAAACCACCTAGAGCACCACATTTTATACGCATTTACCATACAGATGCAAACAAAAATATCTCATTTAACGAGAAAAAAGAAAAGACTGTTCCTTGTGTTTTAGAAGCTAAGCAATGCATTAAAATTATCCTAGGAAAACATACCCAATCTATGGAAGAGCACCTATACTTGATAAATAAACCTAAGTAGTTGAAAAGTCAACAACTGAGATTTCGTAGACCGACACATTTGTCCCTCTCAGCTTGTTTAGGAATAGGAGTATAGTTTATTCCATCTACATAATTTTAATTCTCTAGTTAAAAACAGTACACTTACAAATTCACTAAACATTATATGGAAAATTTTCGGTTATTATCAATTATTTCATGTTTCTATAATAAAAAATTGTATTTAAAAATATAAAATTAGAAAAACATCCATTAAAAACTAATTTAATTAAAATAATAATAATAATAATAATAATAAATTATTGTCAGATCATATCACATACTCTCTTCGTCTCATTTTGTTTGCTTAGTTTGATAAAATACGTGTATTAAGAATTCAGTCAAAAAAATTATTTTAACTTTTAACCCCTAATTCATTAAGATATTAATAAAAGTATTTCATTTAATGATCAATCATAAATATTATTATGGAAAAAAATAATTGTTTAAATATATATAAATTTAGACACCTTGCAAATATGGACATCCAGAAAAGGAATAACAAGCAAACTAAATAAGACAAAAGGAGTATATTTTTATAAAATTAGCTTCATATTCATTATAAGTAAAATTATTACTAATTATGTCACTTATTACAGTAAAATTACTTTTATGTTAATCGGGTAGTGGTTTGATTAGTCTTCTCATTTATGTGAGGAGCAGGAGGTTTTGAGTTAAGTCGTCTTAGCCAATATTATTTTTTCCAATTTGATAAGTCAAAGGGAAGATTATCCCCTATTATGTGACCGCAATGTTATTTTAACTAACAAAAGCCTTCAACGAATTAAAAAATAAAATAAAATTAATTTTGTAACCACATTTTCTTTTAAAAAAAAAATAGAGATAGAAGAATTATATATGCGACGCTAACTAGATTAGGCTCAAGTCTTTTGTTGCATACTCTATCTTATGCTTTTTGTTACTTAATGAAGCAAATGATTCTTAAAATTTTAAGAAGTTTTTTTATTTTCCTATTTTAAAACGTAAATGATAACAAAAAATTCATATATATATATAGTCAACTTCAACTGGTTTAAGACTAGACTTAATTATGATTGTTATAATTTTTTTTATCCTAGTCAATTCGATAAATAAGGCCATAATTAACATTTTAAATAAATAGTTTTTTTCAGTATATCAATATTTACAAAGTCATTATGTATAGTATTTTCCCAAATACATTAATATACGTTTAAAAAAATGGTAAATACCTTGATAAGAGAATCCAGCGGCTCACGAACTCCTTTCTTTGAGAAAACTGACCGTTGATTTTTGCTCCTTTTATTTTTCTTGAGATTTCTATCCAGTGCATGCGTGACCAGTCCAAGAGAAACACTATACAGGTCACTAACATTAGCGATAGGATTATACAATCCACCAGCAATGCTACTCTTAGAATCCACCAACCCATCAAAGCAAGTATCCTGGTTAGTCACTACCCCACTCAGTAAACTCGTGACTCGCTCCACCAACTCACCGCTTAACGACGCAGCTGCTTGCAACTCGGTAGATATAGTTTCCAAATAATCCACACTGAGTTGAGTTAGCTCATGGCAATCCGTTAAAGCGCCAATCTCTTCGCGACTCAGTTTTGAACGATACTTATCGTGAGTTAAGTAGTAATTAATGGCTTTGGATAATCTATGTGTTTGTTTAAGGCATTGTTTAACGGAGAACTTGCCGTAGTCGTATGGATCCGACGATGAAAAACGAAAGGTTGATAGAATGGAACGACAGAGTTTTGGGTAGGGAGTGGATTTGCAAGCAATGGAAGGTGATTGTGATTGATCAGAGGAGACTAACAAAAATGAGGAGAGAGAAAGAAGAGTAAAGATGAAGAAGGAGGACGATAGGTTTGCCATTTTCGATCGGTTTAATTATAATCATATCAATGCGGGTGCATTGTGTTTATATAGCCGATGAGTAGTGTAAGGAGTAAGACTGTATATATTTTTGCATTATAATAATAATAATAATATTATTATTATTATTGTCATTTTTTTTTTATTTTCATTATATTTTCAGTACTAACCTCGTTAGTTTTCCTTCTCAAGTTACTCGTGGAGTATACATCTGTGCAAAGTATACATCTCGTGGAGTAAAATTGTATTTAAAAAAAAAAACGCAATAGTTTTCCAAAAAAAAAAAAAAAAAAAAAAAAAAAAAAAAAAAAAAAAATATTATTATTGGTCTATTTTTTTTTTTTTTATTTTATATTTTCATTATAATTTTCGCCTCAGTACTAAAACCTACGTGTTCAGTGTGCGCGTGTGCTACACAGTTACTCGTGGAGATATACATACTGCCGCTCGCGAAAGTATACATCTCGTGCGAGTAAAATTGTATTTTAAAAAAAACAAACCGCCCCGAATAGTTTTCCCCAAAAAAAAAAAAAAAGAAAAAAAAGCAAAAAAAAAAAAAAAAAAAAGAAAACCATAAATATAATCTAAAACACATTTTAAGATAAAATAACCGTAGCAGCTATTAATGCTCATATTTTGATCACAACGAATATGTCTTCCGTTTCCTGACTCCCTTACTAAGTGTGATTATTATTTTCAAATAAAAAAAAGACAAAGCAACGCTCTTGTAAAAAAAAAAAAAAAAAAAAAAAAAAAAAAAAAAAAAGAAAACATAATTATCTAAAATCACATTTTAAATAATAACCTAGCATATTAATTGTCATATTTTGACAAAGAATATGTCTTGTTCCTATCTTACTAAGTGTGATATTATTTTCAAATAAAAAAAAGACAAGAAACGCTTTGTAGTATGGTTAGCATACTTTCTCTCCGTCTATTCTATTTATCAGCTTTGAGAAAAAGTTGTCTAAAATTATATATTGCTTCGAAAAAATTAACAAATATTAATTATCATTTTATCTTTATTTCTACTAAAATGCAGTAACTATTTAATTTCTTAAAACATATGTTATAATTTTTCTTCTTTTTCTCTCTTCCATTTGTTTCCGAAAAATAACTTACATTTAGAAAATATTTTTCAAGGAAAATATAATTTTTAAAAAATATTTTTCAAATAATTTATTTTCGATTGTTTGGTTGCAATATTGAAAATTAGTTAAAAATATTAAAATTATTAACTAATAATAATAATATAAATTTCGTATATTAAAAATTTTATTATTAAAAATATGAGAATAATGCAAAAAAAATGGCAAATTATGAAAGTCGCCAATAACCAATGACGGTGGCCGACGATGGTGGTGACCGGTGATAGTGGCTACCGATAATTAATAAATTTTAAAAAATAGATTTATAAGATTATAATAAATTTATCAAAGTCCGGAATGTTTTACGCTTTTGAAAATGGAAAAATATAACTTAATTTTTGTTTAACAAGAAAAATATTTTTTCATGACTTATTTTCTCGAATGCTCCCAAACAACAGAAAATTACAAAAAATATTTTTTCACAAATTATTTACGGAAACAAACGAAGCCTTAATTTAATGACAGATTAATAGAGAAAGAATTATTGAAATTAGAGTAATCCGATAAGATAAATAATAATTAAATCAAATTACCAATTAGTAAAAGGTATTTCATCATAACTTAGGTAAGATAATTACTTTTTTAATCCGGTAGAAAAGCCAAAGCAACAATAAGAATAGATGGAGAGGATATAGAAGTTAACTTATTTTTCAAAATTTTACATAATTTTAATAAAGATGTGTCCAATTCCTTTCCTATAGTTTTGTTACGTAAAGAACAAACAACACATGACTATACGAACCCCACAAGTAAAAATTTGAAAGCACCAAATAGAATTTACCAATTTCATTAGTTTATGGGTTGAGTTTAATTTCCCAATTTGGTTTTTAAATATTTGACATGTAAGTTGGTCAACCCAATTGAATTCTGACCTAGGAAGAAGGAAAGCGCGTGATAGTTATTATTGGAAAGGGCAATTGGTGGTGTCGGTGCGGCAATCAATGAACACTTTCAAATAGAAGACAGTTGGATTGTGTATTTTTAAGGGAAAGGGAAAGATACAGTAGCTTCGGTTGGAGTGTAATGATAACAATTTTGTTTACACACCAAATTACCAACCTCTTCTACCACACTACTTTCGACCAAGAAGGCTAGGATTAAGGTAACAGTATGCAATATCCATCTCCAGACCTGACTTCCATTTCAATTGGGAAAAAAAAAAAAAAAAACAATATCAACAATATAAAAAAATTATTTCTATTTAATTAACTTTTTTCATTAAAAAAAACTCCCTTTGTTCTTTTTATGTAGAGAAAATTTCTTTTTTGGATGTATTTTTTATATAGGAAATTTTACTCTAAATAGTGACTTTGGGATTCAAGCCAAGTTAAAAGACTAGAAAGCTGTTGGAATGTATGTATTTGTTTTAAGATTGAAGTTCATTAATCAAGAAAAATGGCAGACACAAATATTCTCAGCATTTAATGCATACGTGTTTCAAAGGATAAGTTATCAACTCACTTTTTCATTTCGTTTTACAGTAACAGTGGTCGTTTTTATAAATTTGACCACAAGATTAAAGTTTTGATATTAAAAGTCAAAATAATGGCCACATAAATGTAGAGTTAGCCTTTATTTGTATGTTTGATGAATATATCTCCATTTTTATCATTGTAAATTTAGCCAAAACCGTTGACGTCAGGAACAAATATATGTTATGTTCAGTTAAGTTTTGAAAACGACCATGTTTTGTTTTTAAAAGTGCATGTGTGTTTTGATTATTCAAAAAACGGGAAATTAAAGTTTGATTAGAAACCATTCTCTTAAAAATTCCTAAAATTCGCCCTCTCTCTTGTAACCACATTTTGTGGTCTTGTTATTATTAGTTGTGCAATTCTTTAAGCCATTTTGTGCCCTTATTATTATTAGTTGTGCACTTTTTTAGTAATTGTTGTTTTCTATGTTAGGTAACGGTTGTGAACTTCTATAAGCCATTTTGTAGCCTTGTTATTATTAATTGTGCACTTTTTCAAATTCTTATAATTGTTGTACTCTTTTGTAACCCATTTATAATTGTTGTACACTTAGTGACCTTTTGTTTATAGTACTTATGCACTTTTTTAATGATTTTTGTTTCTCTGTGTTAGTTAACAGTTATAAACTTTTGTAAGCCACTTATGGCCTTTTTATTATTAGTTGTGCACTTCTATAAGCCATTTTGTGGTCTTGTTATTATTAGTTATGCTCTTTTTCAAATCCTTATAATGGTTTTGTAACCCCCTTTGTGGCCTTATTATTACTAGTCTTGCACTTTTCAAAATTTGAAGTTGTCACACATTTTGCTAGATTATGCACTTTTTTAAAAAATTGTATCTTCAAACTCACACTAAAATTTGAATTTTAGTACTCACTTTCAAATTAAAAACTTTTGTAAGCCACTATATAGGCCTTTTTATTATTAGGTGTGCACTTCTTAATAAAGCCATTTTGTGGTGCTTGTTCATTATTAGTTATGCTCTTTCAAATCCTCCGGACTTGTATAAGGGTTTTGTAACCTCCCCTTATTGCACCTTATATACTAGTCTAGTGCATTTCCAGAAATTGAAGTTAGATCACACACATTAATTTGCTAGCATTATAGCACTTTTTTTTTAAAATTGTTTAAGTTCTTCAAACTCACCTCACTAAAATTTTTGGAAATTTTAGGCTCACCTCACTTTTTTCCACGATAGTGTAAACTGTTAAGGCAGAGTCAAATACAGTAATTGTGCATTTTAAGGGAGATCGCCGTAACATATATGAATAATAAAATTAGATTAAGACAAGATACAAGATTACAAATTGAGGAAGAACAATTTGTGCACACATGAAGCAGAAGCGCCCAATTCAACAGCCAGGGCACCTAGAGATAGTCTCATGCCAGACCTTCCAAAGGCGGTGTCATTTCATTTATCCCTATCAGCTGAGCATATCCACTCCTTTTTCTACCCTTTGTTGTCAAGAGACCTTTAAAACCATATAAGTTATTATGAAGGAATTACATCTTTACAGTTTCTGCCCAATATCTATAAATCTGCTTCACAGAATATGCAATAATGTTACGGTCGCAACTTTTTCTGATGTAATTCGTAACGCCGGTTCAACTAACCATCTTCAACTTCAGACATAAGCCATCGGTTGTTTCACAGAGATTTTGGACATCGATCAGCTACATTTTTCCTTTTGTTCCCTCATCCCACATTGCTTTGAACAATAATTTCTGGGGGTCCATAATTATTATCAGACAATCATAGTCATTTTTCTAATGTTGTGCACTTCTATAAGCCATTTTGTGGTCTTGTTATTATTAGTTATGCTCTTTTTCAAATCCTTATAATGGTTTTGTAACCCCCTTTGTGGCCTTATTATTACTAGTCTTGCACTTTTCAAAATTTGAAGTTGTCACACATTTTGCTAGATTATGCACTTTTTTAAAAAATTGTATCTTCAAACTCACACTAAAATTTGAATTTTAGTACTCACTTTCAAATTAAAACTTGTTAAGAGGTCAAATACAGTAATTGTCATTTTTAAGGAATGCGTAAATATATGAATATAAATTGATAAGACAAGATAACAAGATTACAAATTGAGAAGACAATTTGTGCACACATGAAGCAGAAGCGCCCAATTCAACAGCCAGGGCCCTAATAGCTATGCGCCTTCCAAGGGGCATTTCATTTATCCTATCAGCTGAGATATCCACTCTTTTTCTACCCTTGTTCCAAGGACCTTTAAAACCATTAGAGTTACCTTTAGGATTCATCTTTACATTTCGCCATATCTTATAATCTGTCTTCACAGATATGCCAAAAGTGGTCGCAACTTTTTCATAATCGTACGCGTTCAACTAACCATCTTCAACTTCAGACATAAGCATGGTGTTCACAGAGATTTTGACATCATCAGCTACATTTTTCCTTTTGTTCCCTCATCCCACATTGCTTTGAACAAAATTTTGGGGGTCACTAATATTATAGACAATCATAGTCATTTCTAATTCACTATGTATAGGATTAGAGATGCTCAAATGACCCGACTCGAATGGATCGGATAAAACCCGCTCCATTTATTGGCTTGGCGAATATGGAGTTTAAAATTAAAACCCGACTCGAGTTTGGGTCGGATACGGGTTGAGCATGAACCGATCAATACCCGACCCATGAAGGACATTTTTGTGATTATATGCCAAATAATTTGCAACCCTAAAAAAATAAAACATATCGCTGCGCTTTCTTCTTTTTTACACAGTCTAAGTATCTGAAATCTAAATGCTTTTAATCTTCTCTTCTCTACCTCTCTTGCTTCTTTTTTCTAATTATTATTATCTTCATCAATCGACATATTTGATGCAAGTTTCAGTCAATCTTCTCCTTTGTAGGTTCATTCTAATGAATTTTTATTTTTAAAATTCTTAATTTTTTTTAGGCAAAGTTTCAATATTATATTTGTTGAATATGTAACTGGTTAAAAAAAATGAAATTTATTATGTTTGCTGAGATTTTATTATATTTTTATATTGAATTTGTAATCTCCTACAATATATACATCCTTTCTTATTTTTGTTTTATCCAATATGTAATCTTCTTCTTCTTCTCGTAAAATGTTGCATATATTTGCTGAATATGCAATCTTTTTTTTTGTGTGCTTTATATTTTCTTACATTAATGTTGAATTTTTTAAGCCTGTTCATAATTAAATTATAGCCTTTGTTTAATAATTAATTAATTAAACAAAGACATTTGACTGGTTGAAGGAGATTAAACTCAAGTAATTCAACTAGGCAAGTAATTCTCTAACTCATTAACTTTAAAATACCTACTGCTAGTATGAAGTTAGAAGAGAGGCTTTTTTTAGATAGTTTATATGCAGTAAATAATTATAGAGAAATAGAATTTGAAACAATTTATTAAAAAATATTACTGTGAAACTTATTTATGAATATATTTGTGGAAAATAAAGATACAATTAATCTAAAGATAAATTTAAATTAATTAATGTTAGTCTAAGATGATAACAAAGCGAAAAGATAAATAAGAAAAATCTAGAGTTGTTTTTTATATCCTTATTCCTTAACAATAATGTCAAACAATATGAAGTTGAAGCCATGAAAAATTTTTACTTAGTTTAAAGAAATTACCTGATCATTTGTACTTTTTATACTTTTTATTCTTTTTTATCTTTTCATAAAGGAGATGAGCTTGAAAAGATATAACAATATAAAAGAAATAATTAATGAAATTCATATTATTTATAAAATAATTTATATTTATGAACATAGGTTCTAAATGGCATCTTCAAATATTAATAGCTCAAGCTCACCAATGGAGGTTGGTAGCAATAAAATTCCACTATCATGTGACAATACTCCAATTTCAGCAACTCTGGAAAATAGTAGTTCAATACCCAATAGTAATACACATGCTTCTTATGAAGTTGAAGTTGTTGAAATGAATAGAAAAAGAAAATTAACCTCAGATGTTTGGAATGATTTTACAAGAAAGATGGTCGAGGGGAAAGATAAAGCTCAACGCAATTATTGTTTAAAATTTTTAGTAGGAGAAAGTAAACATGAGACTTCACATTTGCATCAACATTTAAAAAGATGTCTTAGGAAGAACTTTCAAAATATAAAGGACATAAGGCAAAAAGTTCTAATTAGTGAATAAAGAAAAGTAGATGGTGTGATTAAGTCTACCATAGGCACTTATCATTTTGATGAGGATGCAACAAGAAAAAAGCTTGCTCGCATGATCATTTTACATGAATTTCCTCTTAAAATGGTTGAGTATACTAGTTTTAGGAGTTTCATTCATTCTCTTCAACCATTATTTAAAATGGTTTCAAGACACATAATACAGAGGGATATTATGAAAATGTATAATTATGAGAAGAAAAAAGTGTTTCAAAATTGGACAAGATTCATTGTAGGATTGCTGTTACATGTGATATGTGGACTTCAAGCAACAAAAAGAGGGGATTCATGGGAGTCACAGCACACTACATTAATGATTGTTGGGTTTTGCAAAGTCGCATCTTAAGATACTTTCTGACCCATATCTTATATTATTGCTTTTATTTATATTGCTTTTTACTTTTATTTATAGTAACTGTTTGAATATCATGAAAATAAAAAATAAAAAATTTAATAACAATCTTGATCATTTGTTGCATGATTTTTGTTTAGGTTTATTTATATGCCATCTCCTCATACAAAAGATGTTCTTTGTGATGTTCTCCTTGATTGTATGATAGAATGGGATATTGAACGAAAATTCTCTACTTTGACTTTGGATAATTGTACCACCAATGATGCCATGCTTATGCTTCTTTTGGATAAGCTTCAAACTAGTACTCTTTTGTTGGATGGTTCTCTATTGCATATGCATTGTGCTGCACACATTTTAAATTTGGTTGTACAAGATGGTCTGGCAATTATTTCACCTTTTATTGAAAAAAGTGCGTGATAGTGTGTTGCATTGGACTGGCTCACCAAAGAGGAGGCAAACATTTGATGAAATGGCTAGATTAATGCGTATTTTATGCACTAAGGAGTTGGCTCTTGATTGTAAGACTAGGTGGAATTCAACTTATTTGATGCTTTCTATTGCTTTGCTTTACAAAGATGTGTTTTTTCGATTGAGACAAAAAGATTCATTTTATACTTGGGTGCCAAGTGAAGAAGAGTGGAGACTAGCAAAAGAAATTTGTGAAAAGTTAGAGTTGTTTCATGATGAGACCAAAGTATTTTCAAGCTCTAAGTATCCTACAGCTAATGTCTACTTTACTAAGGTTTATGAAGTGAAAATAGCTTTAAATGAATGGATTTTGTCTTCTAATCAGGTAATAAAGAATATGGCTTTAGATATGATTATCAAATTTAATCGTTATTGGGATGTTATTCATGGCATCATAAGTGTTGCAGCTATATTGGATCCATGATTTAAGATGAAATTATTGGAATGGATGTTTTCTAAAATTTAGGGTAGTGAAGTTGCAAGTTAAATTCTTAGGATTAAAAATATTCTTTATGATTTACTTAATGAATACAATAAGAAAGAATTTAATCCTTCTTCATTTGGTACTTCAACATGTACAAATACTTCAACTTTTGCTATTAATTCTACTCATCTGGTGGGGAAGGATTTTCTTTTTGGGTTTGATTTGTTTGTGAGGAGTGATAACAAAGTTGAAAATGTGAATGTGGAATTAGATTATTATCTTGAGAATGGTGTGGTTCCTAAAACTGAGGAGTTTGATATTTTATCATGGTGAAAAAATCATGGACTTAAATATCCTACTTTGACATTAATTGCAAGATATATATTAGTTATTCCTGTTACAACAATTGCTTCTGAATCTGCCTTCAGTACAAATGGTAGATTATTGAGTCCATATCATAATAGGCTTAATTCTAATACAGTTGAAGCATTGATGTGTGCTCAAAATTGGCTATGGACAAAGATAAAAGGTAAGTTTTTTTCTTTAAGCAAGGTTCTTTTTTATGAATTACTTCTTTATATTAGTAAAATTATTTGAAACTTTTTTTTTTTTTTTTAGATTCATCTAATCTAGTAGAAGATAGCACTTTTGAGATAATTCTTGATGATTTGGATGATTTTGATGAAGAATATTCTGTGATTGAAAATGAAATTAATTGAATGTTTTTTAATTGACAATTTCTTGGATAGATGGAAATTTTTTTGTTAATGATTGTGGAATATTTTAAGAATTTTATTATGTTGTAGAACCTTATGAAATACTTTCCAAAGTTTATTAATTTTATATAGTTATGTGTATATGAATTTATCATTTACGTTAAATTATTGATATTTTTTGTATTTTCTAGCATATTTATTATTTTTATATAAATGGGTATTATTCGACCCGATCTTCCCTGACCCGCAACCCAACCCGATCCGATTTGAAATGGGGCGGGTCACGGATCGGGTACTTGGATTTTCCATAGATCGGATATGGATATTATGAAATCCGCCCCAAACCCGATCCACGGTCAACCCTAACTATGTATAGGATTCAAGTCTGGAGGACGCAAAGTAGTGGTCGTTTCTGGATATGGGGTGACTGATTTAGATGTTATGGGGAAATGAATAGATTTTCCTTGAATCAGATAATTAACTGTGATTTCATTTATATGTGACCAAAGTTTAGAAGTCAAAGAGTCTGATTGTAAACTCAAAAAATTTGGCTCTAAGTTCTATTTTATTTTGGCCTCAATGTATTGTATTTGGCACTACATTTTGAATTTCATTTAAATTTGGAGAAAACATATTTTGCTTTTAATTTTGAATTTGAATTGAAAAATTATTCAAGTTTAAACAAGTTAGAGCCAAAATTTAGGTCTTCTCTCTATTTTCGCTGAAAATTTTGAAAATTTATGGCATTCAATGAATAAATTCAAAAATTTGAGTTTAATTTGACTTCGAAATTTTTCGCTTTTGGATGCATATCATGTAAAACGGCCACATTCTAATAAAGTGTAATAGAGTTAATAAAGAAGGTTGGAAGTGATATCTAAATGATGTAAGTAGGCAATAAAAAGCACTTCTTGGAATTACCTTTTGTATCAGCTATTGTTGCCATAACTAATGAAGAAATGAAAAGCATTTTAAGGGGAAAACTCCATTTAACTAATTTTTTTTAATCTAAGAGTTTTTTCTGTTTTCTCTGAATAAAGAGAACAGAGGGAGTAACTTTTATTTCATAATAAATTACAATATATAAAGAAAGATATAATTATTTTTAATATTATTGTATTTGTTATTTTGTTTTTAGTTCCTCTCTTCCCAAATACTTGTTACATTTGATAAACTACTATATTCTCAAATATTTGTCACATTTATGGGATTTCACGAATAGTAAATTATTTTTTTCATTTTTACCCTTTGTATATAAATAATAGTGATTGCTTCAATTTCTCAATAATTTATTTTAACTTGGATAAGTTAAGGATAGGATAGTTATTCACCGAAGAATTTAATGTAACTTACACAAATTGAATGTAACAAGTATTGGGGAACAGAATGAGTACTGTTTATATATAATTAAGCTTGTTAAAAGTAATCAAGTTTGATTCCATTAATCAAACTTTTATTTGAATTAAATAGGTTGAATTATCCTATAACCCTGCATAAAAACTACCATCGATCAAACACAAATCTTTCTCTTCTTCTTATCATTGTTCTCTTTTCTTTCTTTTAAAATTTTAGTAGCTTAGAAATATTGTTTGGGTGAATTTTTTACTCTCAGAAAGCAAGAGATTCTCCTTTATTTGTAACGTCCAATAGTTTCTTAAAAGATAATTAATATTCATTTTTTGTAAACTAGATTGTATATATAACTTGATATATATCCATCTAATTTTTTATTTAATACAATCTATTACAAATTTAATTATTGTCAATTTTCCTGTCATTCAACATCCAGTTAATTGAATTTGTTAACTAATGCCAATTTAAAATATAAAATATTTTATATTTTGTAAAATTAATTGATCTTGTGTAATATAAAATATTTTGTAAAATTAATTAAATTTTATAGCGTTTATGTTTAAAGATACCACATTAAATTTGACTAAATAAATTTTTATTTTAAATATCACATGAAGTAATCTGTAATATTAGTCTTATTTGAAGTTAAAGGTTTTATATTATTTTTTTATTGATTATTATCATCTTTGTAAAATAAATAAATAAATAAAAAAAGATTCACATGGCAAATATTCTCACCCAATTAAAATTTTGTGATGAAGTAAGTCTCATGTCATGTGCTTTCGTTAAGTCATCTCTATGCCAATTATCATCACATGCCAGTGTCATGTGCTTTCTTTCACATCCTCTACACCAATTAATAAAGAAACTTTTCTCTGTTTTTTTTTTTTATTTAAAAAAACTCTTAGTCAATAACAGGGGATGTCAAAACGAATTGGTTTTTCCAAATTTAACACCAACCTATTTAATAAATAATATGATTAGAGTCGATATGAATACAATAAAAAATTAAACATATGACACAAACATGATAAATATAAATTATTTAATTAAATGAGTTATATAAAGGTTAGAAAGTTTAAAATCATACAATTAAATTGAGTTGGTTTTTATGAACGTGCATTGCATGTTATTTCTACTCGTTATTTATACTCATGTATTTATACTCCTTGACTTTTACTCGTTTCAAGTAGTAATTTAATTTATATATATAATTTTAGTGTCATGTGCTCTTCTTTCACATCCTTCTACACCAATTAATAAAAGAAAACTTTTCTCTGTTTTTTTTTTTTATTTTAAAAAACTCTTAAGTCAATAAACAGCGGATGCTCAAAACGAATTAGGTTTTTTCCAAATTAACACCAACCTATTTAATAAATAATAATGATTAGAGTCGATATGAATACAATAAAAAATTAAACATATGACACAAACATGATAAATATAAATTATTTAATTAACATGAGTTATTTATTAAGGTTAAGAAAGTTTTAAAAATCATACAAATTTAAATTGAGTTGGTTTTATGAACGTGCATTGCATTCGTTTTATTTACTACTCGTTTATTGTATACTCACATGCTAGTATTTAAATAACTTCCCATTGAGTCTTTTCCTATCGTAGTTCAAGTAGTAATTTAACTATACTGAATCATAAGTGTATTCTCGTGATTAATTCTATATATATATATATATTTAATTAATTTTTGTTTCGAATAAATTGGCCATTTGGACCAAATATTACTAAAAATTCTATAGCGAGTTATTCACGAAAATATAAATAAAAAAAGTTTAAATAAATCAGATACTAATAAGGCGCTTTAAGAACAGTATTAATAAGTAAAACATAAACAAACTCAAGAATGGTAGTATATCTATATATTATTAATTTTTGTTCAATAATTAATATTACTAAAAATCTAAGAGTATTCACGAAATAATAAAATAAAAAAGTTTAATAATTACATAACCTTTTAAGAAAAGTTATAAGTAACAAAACAACAAGATGTATCATTAAAGTTGATATATTATTCTAAAAAAGTAAAATATATAATAAAAATGATTATTGATAACATTATTGAGACTGGTCCTTGTAAAGTTATTTGTAACTTATCGTCTCTCTTCTGATTCTTTTGCTTTCTCCGGTTAGTACCCCAAACTCTAGAATCTCTAGAATCTATAGTTTTGCTATATATAATCTATATTTGCAGCTATTTTTCCATTCGTACAGTTCCCAATTGGAGAATTCGACTCTAATTTTAATGGTTGAATGTTGATTATATATGTGAAGTTTAGAAATTGAGACCGCATAATTCTTTTATTTTTATCTAATTTCTTTGTTTTCATCTATTTTTTGCTGGTTTCATATTTCTGCTCTAAGAATATTGAGAATTTAGAGCTTTTCTTATATAAATTGGTATTTCTTATGTTAGTTTTTGCTTACAAACTAAATAAAAATGCTTTCTTTTTCATTTTTAGTGGATAAAATTTGGAAAATTCTTACTGAATGCAATCTTCTGGATGTTTTCACTCTAATAGAAAGATATTTGATTATAAATATAAATGAATGATTAAAAAAAGTTTCATTTTTTTTCATACAGTATCTGTTAGTCATGTTGAAAATTTTCTTTTCTGGTATTTGCTATCCATAAAAAAGTATTTTCATTTTGAACTTAAGTGTATTTGTTGCAAAAAATAAAAGAAAGCTAAATTATCTTTTTGCTTTATGGTTTTGTTTTATAAGATTTGATTTGCAAACCTTAAACTTAGTACCAATATTACTGATTGTTATCAATTTAATGTTGATAAAAAATAACATTGACATAATAATAATAATAATTCCACAAAATATCATAAATCAAATAAGGTTGTTTATAATATTTGCCTATGAAAAATTAGTAAATTAATATAACCAATTAAAATTAAACTACTTTTATTTTTCCATCAATAAAATTAAAGTGCTTAAAACAAAACAAATCACAAATTGTGAATTCATTAGAATTTCAAGAGATGAAATACACTTATATTATTGAAATTTATTAACTGAAAATTCCAACTATTTGGAGAAAACCAACCACACTACCATTCTACTGGAACTCTTGTACCATCTGATCCTTTGGAGATAACATTTGCTTTCTCTCAATTAGCTCTAAGAGGCCTACTTATAGTGAGATTTTAGATTGATTAGATTAATATTAGGATTCCTAATTGATTTAATATTTCTATTTAGTTAATATTTAATATTCCTTAATGATTTTCTTTAAAATGAATAATTTATAATCAACTAATAACTCTTTTTTCCGTTTCTTGTATAATTTATCGATTAGGATTTATGTAAATGAATCAAAAGATTTTTATTTTTTGTTTTTTTTTTTTGTTTTCTAGTGTACTAATAAGTAGGTATTAGTCTATTTAAACATCTGCAAAATATTTTATATTATTATATCTTATTTTAATTTTTTAGTCAATAAAATTTAAAATTTCCTAATTAAAATAGGGCTAAATTATACTTAATGATATTTTTATATAATATTAATTAATTAATAAACAAATAAATTAAAAATTTTCTAATTAGAATGTGACTAAATCAACCAATAAAATATCAATAAAATTAAAATTTCCTAATTAGAATACGACTATATTATCCTTAATTATATTTTTAATCAACTAATAAAATTAAAACTCCGTAGAGGAGTTTTATGAATCCAATGGTTTCCATTCATACTTTATATATACTAGCCTTTTTTATGACGTGCGTTGTACATTGATTATGCTCGTTATATAATCATTTTTTGCACTGTTTTAATTTTTTCATCTATAAGATATTAAAGCATAAATTTTTATATACAAAAATTAAATATAATTGGTTAATTTGCATTAGACTTTACCGTTCAAGCTACTTATAACGCTACTTCTTATGTACTTAATTTATTTTTATATAATGAAAGTTGTCTTACCATAAAACTTCAACCAATCCCTAAATTTAATTTTTCAATCCCTAATTTATAAATGCGGATACTTAAACCCTCTAATAGGTGCCCAAAAAGAAAATTTAATCCTTTAGTCTTTAATTTATAAATGCAAATCTAAAATAAACTTCAACTCGTCCCTAAATTTAATCATTTAGTCCTTAATTTATAAATGCATATTCTTAAATTCCTAATAGGTGCCTAAAAAGACAATCAAGTCATCACTCAATCTTCAATTCCTACTCTAAACCCCATATCAATATCTATATATAAATATAATTAAAAATAATAATAAATTATTTTTTATTGTTAGATAAAAAAAATGAGAAGATAATCTGAATTGATAATGGTAATCAATTTGGCTTTAGTTGCAGTATTACTTACTCAGTATATTAGAGAAAGGAATATATGCACACACACATAAATTCTTGAAACACTAAAAAGTGACCCAAAACAGAAATATATAGTTCTATTTTTTTTCAGTTTCATAAATATTATTTTTTTTAAGTCAAATAGATTTAGAATATAAGAGAAAAAAATATTATGAAAAATAAAAATGTTTAATCATCTATTTATTTTAAATGAGATATATATATCTCTTACTAAATTAAAGATTAATTCAGTGAAAAGAAAATTAAAAAATAAAAAATTATTATTAAGACTAAAAATTATTTTGAGAATTCAACAAATAATAAGAAACAAATTATTTTAAAAAATTACCAATTTGAATTTTAAAAATCAACCACTTCTTCGATTGGAAAGACTAAAATTTAATGACATTTAATATTGATGGACAAAAAAAAAAAAAACTTCTTCATTGGGAAAGACTAAAATTTAATGACATTTTATATTGATGGAACAAAAAAAAAAAAAAAAAAAAAAAAAAAAAAAACTAAACTCAAATCAATAAATGAAAATTGCAAAGCAAGTTATGTTAGGATCCACTAAAATTATTTTTCTAATATCCAATCAACTAATAAAGTGTAATTTCATTAAGGGCACTATCAAAAATTTCATTATTTTCCTTATTCCCAATTTATATAGTATAAATAGATAGATAAATATATATATAGATTATAATAAACATAATATGTAGGTAATATATTATATTTCATTATCATATAATACGCACGTTTGCTATATAATAATATATAGGTTGAATATATGTAGGTTTATATTATTTTTTGAAAATAATCTAGTTATATATTATTAATACACAGAGTGAATATTCTTTATAGTAATAAACGTAAAGTAGTATTATATGTTTAGTAAATGTGAATTAATATTATCATTCCTTAAAATTTTGAAATGCTTAATTATATATATGTATTTATTTAAAATATAATTTTAATACATTACATTTAATCAATAAATAAATCGTAATTTTTTGATTAGTCATCATTAAGAGTATTTTAGGATATTTTAAATTTCATTAAAGGAGATATAGAAAATTTCATTATTCCCCCCTCATTCCCACTTTTATATATATAGATTATAAATATATATGGATCGCAAGTATATTAGAAAATCCGATATATGTAACATCCATAACACGTATGACTCAATAAATATATATATATGAAATTTTTTTTTATCCTTAACTAAACATATTAGATGAATCGATATATATGACTTGAACCATTTAAGGCCATGTCATACCAGAGTACTCAATTTATGAAACAAACCTTTTTAAACTCAATTCTAACTCACTTAATTTCTGTATTATAAGCCATTTTAACATCCTAAATTATGAACTCTATTTATTTTTCATTACCACCGACCCAAAAGTGAGGTCCCAGCCCAAAATATGAAAAATAATCTAAAATCCAAGATAATTATTACTTGTGCGTGGGACTGCATGTAAGATAACTTTGAAAATATCTTACATTTCCTACTTTGATAATGATGCGGAAAAGGAAGATAATCGTTGTGGATATTCTAGCATGCCAAGTTTATTGTAGACGCCCGTTCATATTGGGTCCCTAAATTACTACCTTCTTGGTAACTTGATCCTTAACAACAAAATAAGATGACTAAAATTCAAAAAAGCAGAAATTAACGGTAGTGAATTTTTGGACAGAAAATAAGTTTTTTTTTAATAATGAAAGGATCGCAAAGGACATCATTTAATTTTAAGGAACCAATTGAAGAAGGGATAGATGCTATACCAGTATGAGATATTTGTAAACCTTTTGCATTGCGTACATGGAGTCGATTAGTCCTTTTATATCATCTGCAATGCTCAAGGAGGAAAGATCTGGTTTAATATGGTAGTTAGCTGCAGTATCTAGAAACCAAGGATTAGAAGTTGAAACAAACTATTTTTTTGAAGAGAAAGATGGTGAACATCCATATGAATTATAATTGGCTTGTGGATAATTTGTAGGACGTGGACCAGAAAAGGTAGGATTATATCTATGGCGACATTGGTCTGCAACATGATTTTTAAGGCCACATATTTGACAAGGTCCTCTTGGACGAAAAACAATATTAGATGCACCAAAAAATTGTATTCTTTGGGTGAAATTAGTTGACAGATCTAGGTGGTGTAGATAGAAGTAGTGGTGAAAAATTGTTAGGTCGTACAACCATATTAGTAACAGGAGGTTCTTGTGTACTCTTGATAAGAATCTCACGAGCAACAAGCTGCCCATATATAATTTTAAGTTTCAATATCAATAATAAAATAATTATTTTAACAGGGATCCGTTTAAATAATTAAAGCAATAAAATTGTTTAGAAGAATACATTTTTTGTAAATTCTTCGAAACTTCGATCTATGCGGCTAGGTTGTCGCAACAACAAGTGTCCAATTGTCCGGCCTCTAATAGTATCTACACGAATGAATAATTGAAAAACTCTAAAACTATTTTAAAGGGTTGAGAGATTAGAGAGTGCAATGGTGTTAACTATCTTACGCTCTTTGCTTTGTTTTGTGGCTGTAAACAACTACATTGCTAGACTATCTCTTAAACCTTATAAGCTCATAAATAAATAAATAAAATTATTTATTTAAACCTTTTAAATAAATAAATTATAACTAAAATATATATGTGCATATTTATTTATTTAAACAGTTTAAATAAATAAATCATAATACATATAGTAATAGGATTTTCAATTTAATCAATTATATTTATTTTATTTAACTATTTAAATAAATAAATCATTAATCAATTATATTTATTTTATTTAACTATTTAAATAAATAAATCATAATTAAAATTTTCGGTTTATTTAATCTAAAATCTATTTTAATAAATTTAATAAATTTTAGACATAAATTAATTAAGTCAATACTTAATAATTTAGGTAAAATTGTAATTAAATATAAATTATAATTTTGCCCTTAATTTTTCAAAACTTATTTGTAATCAAGTCATACTTGATTCGATTTCTTGTTTTCACTTTCTTATATTCATTCTTATGTGTGTGACCTTTTAGGTTCCAATTAAAATATTGTCGATAAATATAAATTAAATTAATTAATTAATATTTGAAAGTTAAGTACATTGTTTAACAACATGTCATGACTATCCAAATATTTGGAAAGTCAGAATGGTTTGACTTAACCTTTCAATGCTTGATTTATCAGTGTAATTAATATCCCTTAATCATTAATGTTTTGATTTAGTAATTAGGCATGAAGTGTGTCTGCTTTACTAAATAGTTGTGTCTGCTTTAACTAAATCATGTTAGTTCAACCTAAATCTTAGCCATTAATCAGTTTGAAATGAAATTCCAAATCTTGATTTGCTAAAGTTGAATGAAATTCCAAATCTTGATTTGCTAATTTCATTCTTCCATGCGCAAGGATTTCTTAATCAATACTAATGGAGAACAGCTAGAACATTTTTCTTGATTTACCTAGGGTGATGAATTCTCTCTTAATTACACAAGTATCTCCATATAGTTCCTACTATATCCAATTAATCATTGCTTATTATTAATGAATGAATAATGTGAACGAAGAATCAAAACATAAACATCTCCATACCAGATAGCTTAGTAATTTCAAGTCAAAGGATCACTTACACAATCATCACTTGAGTATTCCATAGACAAAGGTAACTCTCCATATGGAATTCTCATGCAGGTTAATTCAGTGGACTTGTTTAAATAACAAGCACCTACATATTAGTTCTAGATATCACATATATGTCAGCTTATGAGAGTAGCTGCTTTCTTAAAGAAAGAGCATAATATGTATCAGTCTCAACAGTTCTAACCATCGTCCAATAATGAGAAGAACATTGACCAGGAATATTTAGAGATATTACTTTAATGCAAATATAAAAATCATAATTATAATCACATTATAATTTGTTTCGCAAAGCAGTATTGTCTCATAGATTTTATATTTTACCGAGATTTAATAAATAGAATAAAAAAGAAAAATAAAAGTCTATTTTATTTATTACATGAAATATTATATCCAAAATATAACCAATTAAATTGGCTATAGGGCATATAACTAACATATAATTCATAGAATGATATTGGGTTCGCTTTGTAGGGGTTGCCTAAGATTTTAGGCTTTATATGTCAAAAGGTAAGATATATCCATGTGTTGGGTACACTCACATTTGCAAAGAAAAAGGTACCTAGAAATCTAGGGTTTTAATGTTTGAAAGAGTAAAGATACAATGGTTAAAGTTTCATCGAAAGAGGGAAGGTACCTAGAAATTTAGGATTTAAGGCAAAGACATTCCTAGGTTACTAGGGCTTTATTGTTTGGAAGGTAGGGTACTTAACTTGAGATTCTGGGTTTGGATACAAAAGGGTGCTTAGACTTAAGGTCCAAGGGTTGTATGCATGCAAGTGATATGCATGATGGGTGCATGGAAAGATCCATTTTTATGATAATCACATGGGTTGTTTATGGTACATACATCCTAAAGGTAGTGGGTCCAAGTGCCATTACAAGATTAAGGTGCAAGGTGGTTCGGTTAAAAGGGTCTCGTCACTCTAGAGCAGTGATATACCTAACCATGTGCCTAACAAAAAGTTGCACATGGATCAAATAGTACGGCCATACTCGTTACACCTCAAAATGGATTTGATGATTCGCCGCGAGTTGGGTAATTTCACGACCAACCCAATAGCCTCAAGGAGAGTTATTGGAGCGACACTACTCATAACCCAGAAGTTCATCTTATTTGGTTCTAAGGCTTGAAAGCAAATGGAATGATGCATGAAAGACAAAGCATTAAAAGAAAGTCTAATTGAAAGATTGCTTTGAAAATTTTGAAAATAATTTTGTCTTATTTTCTAAACTAATCAATGGTCCACTTTGTTAAAAAAATTTTAACTCCGCAGTGGAGTCACTAGCTGTATCCAATCTGCTAAAAAACAATTGGAATGCACATATTGAGTTGGGTTCATGGTATAAAAGTCTATTTAATCTGATTGCTTTCTTTGAAAAGGAGTCACCACTTACATTTTTTATTTTGAGGGAAAAATCTAAGGAAAACCCTAAGTTTGACTCTGGACATTGCTCCAAATGGATAAAATGCACTAATCATTGAAACCGAGAAGGATTCAGGGACTAGGTTTTCGGTTTTTAAAACAATCGACTAATTGGCCAAAATGTTAATGCTTCATCAAATGAAAACAATTTGAAGATGGATAAATGCATGACAATAATAAGAAAGATGGATAAATGCATGACAATAATAAGAAAGTAATTTAAAGTAAGTAGTAAACAAATCGATAAATAAAGTAGTAAAAGAATAAAAAGGGAGTGCCATTTCTAGTCTCGTTTAGAGGATTCTAGAATGGCCACACATCCCCCAATAAAAGATCAAAATGCAACATTTAAATTAAAAAAAAAATTAAAAGGGAATGTCATCTCTAGTCCCCTTAAGGGGATTCTAAGATGACCACATGTTTCCCCCAAGTTTATAAAACAAAGCGAACATTCACAAAAGCAAATAAAGAAAAAGCAAAGCATCGAACATTCACAAAAGCAAATAAAGAAAAAGCAAAGCATTGATAGGAGTGTTGCCTCTCGCCCTTTACGGAGATTCTAGGATGATCACATGTCTCCTAGTAAAAAGAAATAAATAAATCCGAATGAAGCACAGAAGGGAAAGGGCAGAAAAAAGATTTTGTGGAATTTTGGTTCGTAACTCGAGTTTTAGTAATCGAGTTTGCCTGCTTATCCCATTGAATATGAATCAAAACCACATAGTTCTTCCCATTGTGAAATGGGGATTTTAATTATGAAAAGTGTGTTTTGATTGAAAGTTGGCTTTAGTCGCCATTTGATCGGAAAAATGTCATTTGATTAAAAAAGTAGCTGCACTCACCAAGTTAACGGAAAAGTGGCTTTAGTCGGCAAGTGATTAAAAAGTGGAAGTGCTTTGGCTTTAGTCGCCATAAATGTGAAAAAGTGACTTTAGTCGCCATGAATGTGAAAAAGTGACTTTAGTCGCCATGAATGTGAAAAAGTGGCTTTAGTCGCTAATTGGTTAAAAAAAAAAAAAAACAGCTCTAGTCGCCAATTTGATTAAAAAGTAGCTTTAGTCACCAAGTTGATTGAAAAGTAAAGTGTTTTGCCTTTAGTCCCTAATTGATTGGAAAGGTGGCTTTAGTCGCCAAAGGTTTTAGAAAAAAGGTGTAGTTGCCTATTTTGTGTCAAAATGGTTCATTTGGTTTTTGTTGCCAAAAGTTCCAAGAAGAAACCGATAACCGGTCCGCATAATGAAGCAAAGGAAACAAGCAATCCTATCCATTCATCTAAGTCATATTCATGTCATTCAAAAGCTTAGAGTCTCACATTGAAGACAATTACAACAAAAAGCAATAAATATAAAGTGCTCAAAGCCATGCTCAATAAAGTGTTAAGGCATAGGTGTGGTTCCTACTTTATTTGCTAAGTGTGGAGAAAAAGATGCTTAAATTCAAGAAAATAGTTCAGGGTCTCTAACCTAAAGTATGTGATTAAAAAGACTAATTTGAGCGTTCTAAGTACTAAAGCATATATTTAAACTAAGCTAAACATGCATTTAATCTAATTGAAAAAGCCTAATTAATCATGCCATTATTTGTTTCTAAGTTAAGAAAACAATTAATTAATCCTAAGCTAAATGATCATGCAACTTAATTAAATCTAGGTTGATCATGTAGTTAATTAGGTTCTAAATTAATATGTCCTAATTTAATCCTAATCATGCATCTAATTAATTCTATGCTAATAAAGCATTTAATTGAGTCTACGTAATTAATTCTATGCTAATTGACTAATTCTAAGTGATCATGCAATTATATAATTTAAGTGCTAAATTAATCTAATTAATCCTATGCAATTAATTAAAATTAGCTAAATTAATCTAATTAAATCCTATGCCAATTAATTAAAATTAGCTACGTACTTAATTAATTAATTTCTAATAATCATGCAATTTATTTAATTTAATTCTAAACTAAAATAATCAATGCAATGTTAAAATGTAATTCTATGCTAATTGACTAATTCTAAGTGATCATGCAATTATATAATTTAAGTGCTAAATTAATCTAATTAATCCTATGCAATTAATTAAAATTAGCTACGTACTTAATTAATTAATTCTAAGTAATCATGCAATTTATTTAATTTAATTCTAAACTAAAATAAATCATGCATTTAAATCTAGTCTAATTAAATTTAATATTTAATTAATTCTAATTAGGTATTTAATTAAACTAAACTAGGCATTTAATTAAACTAACCTAATTAAATATTAAATCTAACCTAATTAAGTTAAAGCAGTAAAATTAAAAGGATATGGGGCCTACCTCTTGCAGCGTGCTTTAAAGGTGTCTTGGAGGTGGCGCCCGTCTAAAATCTTCAACTCGGAGGATCCTTTACGGACTCCAAAAATGGGTATGAAAACCCTTAAAATATTGTGGTTTTTTTCACTTAAGTAAAAACCCACACTTAGCTAAAGGACTTGTAGGGGCAAAAGCCTTTAAATAGGTTGCTTATCTTGCTTCAAGTCTTTTTTGCAAGTTATTGTTGTGTTGAATGAGGTCTTCGGGGTATTTATAAGCTTAGGAGGTGGTGGGGTGTTCAAAATTAAGCAATATGGGATTGGAGGCAAAAAATTACACTGCAGGTGGGCGGGCTGATGCCTAGGGTTGGCTCACTAGAGGCGGCCGACGGCTAGGGTTGGCTAGCTGGCCTGTGCTGGCCGTCGGCTAGGCCTGGCTAGCTCCTCCAGCACTATAGTTCTGGTCCAATTTGACACTTTATGGCTGATTTGACCGGTTCGAGGCCCATTTCAACTCTAATTTTGGCCCGTAAGGTACCATTGGAAAGCTCTTTCAGTCTAATTTCTAATGGTGGAGCCTTGTCTTAAAAACCCCACATTAGAGAGAATTATAGCCAAATCAAAGTGATTTTGTTATCTATTTTGCACTGATTTTTAATTTTTTTTTACTGATTGGCTATCGATTTGGAATCACACCTTTTCTGATTAATTTTATTTAATATAATGGTGTGAAAAACACATGTTCAGAAATAGGTAGTAATACCTTTGAATATTGTAAATTCCATTAAAAAGCTAGTCATGCTATAAATTTTTGCAAAACCTTAAGGCTTAAGATTTAAGATCTTGTTGATGAATGACTTGTCATTCCCTCCAAGCTTGGCCTAAACATTACCACTAATCCACTTCCTCAACACCAAGCTAATGTCAGTTGCATCCTTTCATCCAAAGAAGACATGGAACCCACTTTGTTGATAACTTATTTTTGTTATGTCTTGGATCTAAATGATTTTATGGATGAGATCAACGCTATGATTCGAAGTGGAAGGCAATATCAGCCAGTTCAACTAGTTACACCCACTCCTCTACCTCAAGTTAAGCTTAGCATGGAACCTAAAGAAGACCGTATCCTTAAGAAACTTAAAAGGACCTAAGCTAACATTTCCATTTGGAGTTTGATCCAATCTTCCTATGTTCATAGCCAAGCCTTATCTAAAGCTTTGAATCAATGTTAAGCTTCCATTGAAATCACACCTGAGACTTAGTGGCCTCTCATACCAACTCCACCAAATCTACCTCCATATCCTATAGTGATGTAGACTTATCCAAAGGAGGAGCAGCCCACAACAATCCCTTTATATTATTGTTGTTACCCGAGGGAAAATAGTTCAGGTGGTATTGATGGATAATGGATATGCCTTAAACGTGTATCCACTAAAATTTGCAAGTTGCTTAGGTTTGGAAACCTTAGATTTCACATCCTTAAATCAGATTGTGAAAGCATATGATAATATAAAAAGGGACATCCTAAGTATTGCTACTTTGGAGGTCCTTATTGGGCCTGCCACCTTCAAAATATCATTTTAAGTGATTGATATACTATCCAATTTTATGCTCCTTCTTTGAAGGCCTTAAATAAATCAAGCAAAAGCCATACCTTCATCCGCCTACCAAAAACTCAAATTCCTTTATGGTACTGATGTAGTTACCATAAGACTAGTCTTACATGGAAAATCTGAATTCCTGAATTCTACCCCTCTTTTGGAGATCAAACATGAAATTTCCACCATAGTTCTCTTCACTTTTTAATTTGATATTGTCCAATCTATTAAAGTCGAGGAAGGTAAGAAATTAGTTCCTTTTGATTTTGATCCTCATAGTAACATGGCAGCTGCTAAGGAATTACTTGGTTTAGGTTTGGGTAAATGCCAGTAAGGAATATCCCAATTTTTGATTTTTCAATTACTAAATCACCATTTGTTTTATGATATAATCCTACTATTGAGGAGATTGAGAAAGTGGAGAATAGGGCTAAAGATAAGGCATGTGATGAGAAAAGATGTGAGTTATTGATTACCCTACGCACCCTTATTTCAAAACACTTAATGAATATTTTATCAAAGAAGGGGAGGAAGTTTCCATGATTGGAGGAGTGGAATCTGACCCCACCAACCTCATTCAACCTATTCAAAGCCTACCCGCCAATTGGTACTATGATGATACATCTTGCTACTGAGTTGTTGACCGAGTATGAGTCATCCAAATTCAAGACCGAGTCTGAGTCCTTTATTTTGTCTTCCTCTTCTTCTATTGAGTCTGAAATTAACCTTCTCGATTGCCTTTTTGATTTTTGTATAAGTTAGGACGATGGTATTTTTGTTAGCGATAAAAAGTTTAGATTTTCTAGTTATGTTCCTTTGTCTTCCTTTACATTTATTACTTCACCTAGATATGACTTGAATAAAATAAAAATAAAAATAGATGAAATAAAAAAGGATAATATCAAAGAATCAATCAATCTTGAAAAAGATGAAATTCCAAAAAATACTTACTCTTCATCATCATTCATTGACAAAACAAATCTATATGAATTGATAAGAGATTAAAGATTGATTTATATGGGAACCCAAAGACGTGGTAGGAATAGATTTGAGCATAATGGTTCATAAGATTCCAAACTATGAACACATGAAGCCAATTAAGAAGAAACTGTGATGATTGAAGATATAATGGTTTTTAATGATTAAAGAAGTTACTAGGTAGCTCAATAAGGATTTATAGAACCTGTTACTTATTCTTCTTGGTTGGCAAACATAGTACTAGTTTTGAAGAAAGATGGAAAAGTCTACATGTGTATGGATTATCGAGATCTCAATAAGACTTATCTGAAAGATGATTTTTCATTATCCAATATTGATTTGCTTGTAGATCGCATAGCTAGATCTAATGTTATCTCCTTAACATATTTGTATGTAAGGTATAATCAGATACTAATTTATCCATTGAATAAGAAAAAATGACCTTCATAACAAAATGGGGTACATACAGTTACCGAGTAATGCCATTTGGATAAAAGAATGCTAGGGAAATCTACCATAGAATGGAAACCACCATCTTCCACAATATAATTCACCAAGAAATTCACCAAGACGTAGAGGCATACGTGGATAATATGTTGATAAAATATGAAACAACCGAAAATCATTTGGATGCACTTAGGCAATTCTTCCTTAGACTTCATCAATAAAATCTCAAACTGAATCCAACCAAATGTTTTTTTCGAGCATTCTTGGGTATCTCCTTAAGGTACATGGTAAGTAAGAGTGGAATTGATGTTGATCTAGCTAAATCCAAAGCTATTCGAGAAATGTCAGTCCTTAAAATAGAAAAGGAGATTAGGGGGGGGGGTTCTTAGAATGTTTATAATACATTAGCTAGTTCATCTCTCAATTAGCCAATACTTGTGGGCCAATCTTTAAGCTACTTAAGAAAAGAGCTTGTATGAAGTGGAATGAAGATTGCCAACAATGCTTTGAGAAGATAAAGGAGTACTTACTCAATCATTCCATTTTGCAACCACCAAGCCTTGGAAAGGCTTCTATTCTTGTCACTAACTAAAGAAGCAATATGGGCAATGCTGGCTCAAAATGTTTAAGATTCCAATAAGAAAAATGCCATATATTATTTAAGCAAATGCATGCTAACGCATAAGCTCAAGTACGATCAGGTTGAGAAGTTGTGTCTCGCATTAGTTTGGGTTTACAAAAACAATCCAACAATATCTTTGTTCTTATACTACTTATATTCTTACTAAAGACAACCTATTGAAATTCCTTATGGAAAGACCCATTGTCGACAGTAAAATGCCAAGATACTTAGCGTTTTAGCAACTTTCGATCTAAAGTACATTGCTAGGAAAGCAGACAATGTGGCGTGGACCCATTGCAACAACTCTAATAAATGGAAAAATTGGAAAAACCAGAGTTTTCTTAATAAGGACATCTTACAAGTAAAAACAGTTTTCCGGAAGATTTACTTTGATGGAACTTCGAATAACAAGAGTTATGGCATTGGAGTTGTCTTCATAGTGCCCAAAGGAAAACATTTACCTCTAGCTTTCAAGCTTTTATTTGATGTCACTAATAATGAAGTCGAGTATGAAGCTGGCATTGTCGGGTTTGAATCGTCGTTACAGCTAAAGATCAAGCAACTAGATGTTTATGGGGATTTAAATCTAATTGTATCGTAGGCTCTTAAAAAGTGGAAAATAAACATTTGATTCCTTACCGTCAATGTTTGGATTTCTTGGCATAAGGAATCAATTTGCCAATTCTTTAACTATCTTAGCCTCCATAATTGATATGAAGAAGGGAATTGTAATCCAACCACTGGCTGTTAAGATAAGAGAATAGCCAACCTTCTACATGAATATCCAACTAGTCGATGATAAGACTTGGTTTAGGAACATCTTCAATTTCATGAAAAATGAACAATATCAATACAACAAAGACAAACATGAGGAATTTAAGGCAATTAGCTGGTAATTCCATTCTTAATAGAGATATATTATACAAATTGGCTTGGAACAATCTTTGTTTGAGGTGTATAACTGAGAAGCAAGCTGAACAGATTATGGAAGCAGTTCATAGTGAGGAAGAAGGTCCACTTATGAATGATGTAGCCTTGGTTAGAAAAATTACCAATTTGGGTACTATTGGTTGACTATGAATAAGGCTTGTGCGAAATACATACAAAGATGCCATAAATGTCAAATTTATGTAAAATTGCAGAAATAGCATTTAGTTCTTTTAAATCCTACTGCAACATGAGGCATTGATATCATTGGTTGGATTATTCCGAATCCTCTAATGGTCATTAATACATCTTAGTTGCGATTGATCACTTCACTAAATGGGTGAAAATAACTTCCTATCATATGTTGAACTCCAAGAAAGTAGCCCACTTTATCAAAATCAACATCTTTTGTAGGTATATAATTCCTTTTGAGATAATTTTTTATAATGGGTCTCATTTTCAACAGGAAGCAGTAAGTTTATTAAAAGAGTACAAGATCCAGCACCATCATCTTCCCTTATAGACTGTAGACTAATGGAGCTTCTTCCATTCAAACACCAAAAAAGCAACTCCATGCTCATTGGTATATGGTATGGAAGTTGTTTTACCAATCAAAATGGAAGTTCAATCAACCAAAATTATGCAAGAAATCCAACTCAATGAAAAATATTAGGCAAAAGGATATCAAGATCAATTGAATATTATTGATGAAAATATAATGAAAGCCTTGTATTAGATTCATGGTTATCAACAAAGAATTACAAGATATTTCAACAAGAAGGTCAAGAACATAAGATTAGAAGTAAGGGATCTAGTATTAAAGGAAACTAGAAATCCTATACATGGTCCAAAAGGAAAATTCAAGCCAAATGGGCTAGGTCTCATGTGAGCAAGAAGATACTATCAGGCGAAGCTGTAACTTTAATGGATATGAAGGGAATGGAATTCTCTAATCCATCTAATTTTGATCAGCTGAAGAAATATTTTGTGTAAATAGTATATATGCATTGTATTCATTAAAACTGTGTGGACTAGATTCTTTCAAAAAATTAAACTTTTACACTCATACAAGCTTTTTCAAAAATTGAGATACGTAAGAAGTCCAATTTTGGGTCCAGTCTAATTTATAATAAAATTTTTTATCTTTTCCTGAAAGATCATGAATTTGTAAGCACTTTGCTTATCCATTATTAAAAAAAAAAATCGTTTTGTTCAATTCAAATTAAGCGGTAATAATGAATGATAAAGGAAAAATATAAGAATAAAATGAGAAAGTAATAAACTTTTTATTTATTCCAAAATTGTTTATGTTCTTTTTTTTCCCCTATCTCTAAGAAAATTTTCATTCTTAAAAGAATGTTCCCTAAGCAAAATTTTCCTACTTTCTTAAAAAAGAAGTCTTAGTAGTTCTTAAAAGACTAAAACAATGTTACTACAATAGATATATTTTTATTGATGTAAACTATATGTATTTATATAGATTGCTAGCAGATTGCTAAGCCTAATTTGAAAATCAAATCCCACTTTAATAGGGATACAATATTATTTGCAAATATTCTTTCCTAACAGATATTCTTTCATCATCTGCTAATGAAAAAAGAAGTCTTAGTAGTTCTAATTAAAAAGACTAAAAACAATGTTACTTACAATAGATATTATTTTTATTGATGTAAACTATATGTATTTATTATAGATTGCTAGCAGATTGCTAAGCCTATTTTATTGATGTAAACTATATGTATTTATATAGATTGCTAGCAGATTGCTAAGCCTAATTTGAAAATCAAATCCCACTTTAATAGGGATACAATATTATTTGCAAATATTCTTTCCTAACAGATATTCTTTCATCATCTGCTAATAGAGTATATAGATGGGCTTGGGCTTGGCTATTACCCACCCTCAAGCTTAAGGGCAATTATGAAGCCCTAGCTTGGTATTGGTTTGTCCAAGAGTACGGCAGACAACCCCACTTTACCAGCCTGCTGCGGCATCAACTTAAGAATGCGACAACTATCAAAGCTAGGCAGCAACCACAATTGCGGAAGGCCAGCCTCCAATGCTCCATTGAAGAAAAGAGTACAAGTGAACAATTGGAAGTAGTGTCAACCCGATTTCAGGCAATAGAATATATAAAATCATCGACAGTGTATCATTGTGTTCCTCCTGCAGGGCGTTGACGAAGCCCTAGCTTGACCTTATTCTTCAGAAACGGCAGGTGAGATAGGGGTTTAGTGAGCATATCGGCTGTTTGATCAGCGGCAGCCGCATGAGAGACACGCAAAATGCCTGACTGAACCTGCTCTCGAATAAAGTGAAAGTCAATCGCTACATGCTTCATACGAGAGTGAAATACCAGATTAGAGCTCAGTTGTGTCGCACCAACATTGTCGCAATAAATCACAGGGCGATTCTTTAATTGAACCTGCAACTCAGAGAGAAGATGCAATACCTAGTTGAGTTCAGCTACTGTGTTTGCCACTGATTTATATTCAGCCTCCGTCGAAGAACGCGCAACCGATCTTTGTTTCTTAGAGCTCAACAAAATCAAGTTGCAACCAAAATACACAACAAATGCTCCTGTCGAATGGTACCCATCACGATCTCCTCCCCAATCTGCATCAGAGAAAGCATGCAAGACAGATGGAGAATCTTTAAACAGCTGAAGTTCATCATTCAAAGTTCCAATCAAATACCGCAAAAGTCGCTTTGCTGCTGCCCAATGTTCTGTTGTGGGTCGATGATTGAACTGAGATAGTTTATTCACAGAGATGACAATGTCTGGACGAGTCAGAGATAAATACAGTAAGCTTCCTATAACTCTTCTATATTCTGCCGGGTCAGACAATTTAGTACCTGTTGTGAGTGTCAATATCGAATTGCTTGCCATTGGTGTTGATACTGATTTTGCATTGCTCATATGTGTCTGCTCAAGAAGCTCTAAAATGTATTTGCGTTGTGACAACAGTAGCCCCTGCTTATTTGGTATAACTTCAATACCCAGTTGTTGACAAACAGTAGCCCCCTGCTTGATTTGGTTAATAACTTCAATTACCCAGAAATAGTGGCAGTTGAGCCCAAATTCTCAGTGAGCCCAAATCTTTGAGAGAAAACCTTGTTGCCAAAACAGTGATATAATCTTGGATAAGCCTTGTACAACTACCCGTGATTATGATATCATCAACATACACAATAAGTAGCAAAGTACCTTTTGATGACTGATGTATAAACAAAGCAGCATCTGATAAGGAATTGACAAAACCTGTATCCAATAGTGACGTAGAGCTTGATACCAAGCCCTAGGCGCCTGTTTCAACCCATAGATTGCTCTCTGTAAATGACAAACATAATGGGGTTTATCTATATCTTGAAACCCTTGTGGCTGGGCCATGAGTTTATCTTATATTATCTGGGTATAGGCGCCTGTTTCAACCCATAGATTGCTCTCTGTAAATGACAAACATAATGGGGTTTATCTATATCTTGAAACCCTTGTGGCTGGGCCATGAATACATCTTCTGTCAATGGCCCTTGTAAAAAAGCATTATTAACATCGAGTTGACATAGTTCCCAACCATTAGTAACTGCTATACTAAGAACTAGTCGTATAGTTATTGGTTTAACAACCGGACTAAATGTTTCATGAAAGTCAACACCGGGACGCTGATGAAAGCCTTTTGTCACTAACCGGGCTTTGTATCATTGAATCATACCATCTGAATTACGCTTGATCCTAAACACCCACTTGCAGCCAACCAGATTCTGAGAATCAGTAGGAGGAACTAATTTCCAAGTCCCATTACTCACCAAAGCATCAAATTCTTCAGAACAGGCGCAGAGGAATTTACATTTACCAAGTTCCCATTTACTCACCACAAAGCAATCAAAATTTCTTCAGAACAGGCTTTTCCTCCACTTAGGGATATACTGTGGACCAAAAATGCATTAGTGAACCCATTTGTGGCGAGAGCTCTACGATTAAGCCAACCTATTTAAAGGTTTGCCCCTACAAATCAGTCCTTTATGTAGGTCCGTATCGGATTTGACTTGATGTGAACTCACAGAATGTATAAGGACTATGACTTTTTAAGTGTATGGAAATTTAAATAGAATATTATATTCCTTGACCTATTGTATTTAAGGTGTGACCCTTTTTCACTGATGACTATTTGTTTACTGCCTCGCCAATTTTTGGTTTGGACGAGGTTAACTCGATCATAAACGAATGGCAGATTCCCATTCGCTCGCTCTGAGTGCTGAGTAGCGAGGGAGTATGGAACAGTAAGCAATTAGGCACATAAAAGCTGCTTTAACTTAGACCAGTTGTAACATTCAAGATTAGGGCACATGAGCTGGGAACCTCAACACAAATAGCAGCCTGACAATATACATCGTATGCTATTGAAGAGGCAGTCTGCCACCCCAAGCCACTTTAAAGCTCTCGAGCAGTCGTGCAACCCTACGATTGGGTCGAGGTTAGGCTGTACGCAGGTAACAATAGGCATCTTAATTTACATTTAGACTGTGTTATGGCATCACTAATGGTTAATATTCTTGCAAAAGAATGTCTTTTAGCAGCATTCTTAGGATTTATGAAATAGTAAATTCTCATAAGTGTAAATTGGAGGTGACGGTACGTAAAGGATCCATCTTGGAACTCTATATGAAGGAAATGAGCCAAACCTGGTGGAACAGGTTATTCATAAACCAAAACTGAACATATGACGAGCAGGTATAACTCTCTTTAGGAACTTTTATGATAGAGAATCTATTAAAACTCAAATAGATTAAAATAGCAACTTTAGAAAGTTAGGGAGACTAGAAATGTAATTAAAAACCATGATAAAAAACACATGGCTAGACTTAGGTTCCCAATTTATTATGTGAATGTAATTTAAGGTTTATTTTAGGACGGGCTTAAGGGAATTTATAATATTAACAAAACATAACCAAATTTAGAATCGATATGCACTTTGAGAAGATGAATAACCAATAAAAACACATGGCTTAGACTTAGGTTCCAATTTATTATGTGTATAAGGTTTGAGCCAAGGATAACACAAACAACCATAGATCCTGAGTTTCATATAGTTTGGATTAGAACCAAAAAGACAGAAATATGGATTTGACATGTTCAAAACTTTCGAAGGCATTCTGTTAATAAGATAAACTACTGTAGAAAAAGCATATGGCCAATAAGAAATAAGCATGGAAGCATGAGATAATAAAGTTAAACCTGTTTCGACAATATGGCAGTGTTTTCTTTCAGAAATGCCATTATGCTCGGGTATGTGTGGCGGAGTACTTTTAAAAGAAATACCATTGGTCGATAAAAATGAGGCTAAGGCAATGTACTCACCACCATTATCAGAATACAAAGTTTTTGTTTGTCTATCAAAGAATTTTTCTACAAGAGCTTTAAATCTAATGAAGACTGATTGCACTTCAGATTTCTGTTTTAAGTGATAAAGCCACGTATAACGAGTGTAATGATTTTAGGGAGGTTGAATAAAGCACACGTATACAGCGAGTGCTAATGGACTCAAACAAAAATGACATAGTATTTGAAAGCAACAGTAGAAATTACAGGAAGTGTTCACAACATCAGAGAAAATAATCTTGCTATTGGCTGGTGATGAGAACGAGATATAGACTGAAGGTGTCGAGAAATAGGACGCAAAGGAGCAATTTATGACTTTTATTAATTGGCCGCAAAACATGAGTAGATATAGACGCACTGTAGAGATGATTCTGTTGATATAGGCTTGGAGCTGGAGATTTCGAATTGTTAAAAGTTGATGAAGTATATCGGAAGACTTTAGAGAATAATTTAGTGTTTTGTGACATGTTCAGGATAATCGCAGGGAATTTGTAGGGTGAGTAAGCGACCGGAATGATGACTCAATCCAATGGCAGAAGCAACGGTGTGAGAGAGAGAGAGGAGAGAGAGCGACCGTTTGAGATTAGTAGATGGTCTTATCTGTAATATATTAACTCACTCCTTAGGCGTGCCACCCTGAGAAAGTAGGTTCCACCGTCAAGGAGGTCTCCTTCACAATAAAGAAATAAGGGTGAGAGATTCGCACTGAAAGCATTATGTTACTTGCTATCACGCATAAATAGTGGATAACAGAATAATGAGATTGGCATGTTTTCTATCTTATGTCGGAACACAAAGAAGCATTTTCTAAAAGAGAGATATATTTAATTGCTTGTTACTGTAGTAGTTAGCGAGAACTTACCTGTCAGTGTGACTGATATCTCAAACCTGAACCATCCCGTATAATCATTGCATACATCTTCTACCATCCTTCCCGTCGTACGGCTGTTGTGTTATATTAGATCAGAATGTTTGAGAGATGTTAAGGCACTTTTAGGTAATATATTCTCGAGTTAGCGATCTGAGAGTTCCAGTAGCCATGGGACGTTTGAATGATGAAGACAAGAACATCTGGAGAAAAATTGGCCTGGTGGATGTACTTGCAACTGAAGCAACTCGAAAAGGAAGGAGCACCGTTTAGCTGAATAGACCTTGAAAGAGTATCAACGATATTTGCACAATAAGAAGGCGACATGAAATAAAAGACAAAAGGGGCCCCAAGGTAAGGGTTTACGACAGGATTCCTGAATTTATTTGCGGGCCCCATGGAGATTTATGATTGACTGGGCATACTGATGTAACGCTGAGGGTCTGTTGTTCCGTAGATTTGCCACTGTGAAATTATTATAGGGCGTGGGCTTTTCTCTTTGTTGATATTTAGCTTTGGGTGATTGAAGGCTTGGTTTCTGGTGGATTGTTACTATTCTTGGTATTTTTGATTTCTTTGGTGGAATAATTTGGCAGTGGCTGGAAATAATGTTGGGTGTAGCAGGAAGGAAGAGGTTGCCGTGGGCCCGGTCAAGAAGTTATGAAGATTTGTTGTCAGAATGTTAACTCATCAAAGGGCTATGAGTCAGAGCCACAGAATTACGAGCATAAGTGGATAAGCCTATCAGTGTGATTTGCTTTGGGCAAGCTAAGTCTTCCAAACCTTTCCAAAATACGATCAGTGATGTCTTCCTCCAGACATAGGTGAGTCTAACATTGCTGTCAGTTGTCATCAGTATTTCATAATCGAAATTGGCCTGCATGTAGTTGGCTGTAACGCTCGATTGAATTGAAACATAAGCGGCACTTGTTAATGATGCGTTTTAAGTTGCAAGCGTTGATTTTTGTGTTCGTGATTTTGCCCCTGAAGAAGGCTTGTTTGGACTAATAGGATAAGTCTCAAAGTTAATATCCCATGCTTTTGGTTTGGAATGTTTTGGCTAATTCGGGGCAATGAAAAGGAATAGAGGAGAGGTGAGAGAGCACCTAATCTGAATAGGCATTGATGAGAAGATGATCTTGGCCTAAATCCAATGAGCTTACTCTCTGGATTGGGAGAGTGGAAGTTCCAGAAATAGTGGAGAGATGGACAAAGGATGAGAAAGCCATCTATAATGGCCAAGTAAGATCATAAGCCTTTAACAAGCTGTTGAAAACTGAGAGGTTTCCAAGCAAAGGTATTTTGATACTTGTGAGCTGATTTAGAGGAGCGATTGGTGGCAGACAGTCAAGACGATGTAACAGATGTTATCTAAATGTGTGGATAATGGCTATGATGTATCACCATGTGCGCAGAGATGGAAGGAGAGAAGAGAGAAAGGGAAAGATCAAGCAGACGTTTGTCTTGAGGAGCCTGCTGATACACACGAATAAAAAGACACTGTAAAACAATGTTACTTTGAGCGAGAGGGTCGTGGTGTTGAATCGTGATTCATAGGAGCGCCATATGACTGTGCGCCCGGATGCGTCGTGAGTATTGTGTGGTAGGGGGAGCGCGTCAGCAGATTGTGAGTTTCTATTCCGAGCGCAGGCAGTGATGGATGACAATAATATGCTCGCGTGCGCCGTTGTTCTTGCAGTTGGATGTAAGACTTAGTTTATTTAATACGTGATTGCTAAGGCCTAATTTGAGAAGCAAGTTCGCAAGACAAGCTGTCCCACTTTAATTAAGGGATACAATATTTTATTTGCAAGAATAGTTCCTTTCCTGAATGTTGTCGAGATTAATGAATCGTGTGTGATCCTGTGTTCTGAAGTGTTCACGATCTGCGGTAATAGAGAAGGCTATAACGATTGGGCAGCATGATTTTAGAGGGATTGCGGGCGGGCTTAGTGGGGCGTATGCTAGGATATCGTGTCGGATTCCTGGTCGCGTTGTTCTGATGTGAGAAAGTTATCCGTTATGTCGGCTGCGGATTAGTGCAATGCCGTCTTATTTTATGGGCGGCAAATTTAGAGGAGATAAAGGCAGAGTCAACAAAGTGGACAGTGTTTTTGTGCGGTTGTCACGGTAAGTGAGGAGTGCAGCTTGAGGAGAGCGGCATTTCTATATCATGAGATGGCATTGGTCGAAAGTGATCCTGTGGCCCCAAGGTATAAAGTAACTTGTGTAGGCAGGTGAGCACTCTATCGCGGTCGAGTCGGTTATTCTCTGTTGATAAGAACTAACTCACGAATCATAGGGGCAGACACGTCTCGATCTTTCTTATATAGGGTCGCCGAAACGTTGCAGTGGAATGAAATTAACTTGGCGCATGTCATTCAGACACCACTTGTCCGAAAGCATCAAGTCCTATTATCGGTGAGAAGCGCAGTACGACAAGCAAGCGTATCAATCTAAGCCCAACCTTGTGACAAAACTGGTCCTTCGGCTAAGCACACCAATTATTAGAAGGATAAATTTGGTCCAGATTAGGTGGAACTCACTTAATGAATTACCCATATGCCTCAAGATTTACCGACTTAATAGAGAGGTAGTCATAGACAGTGCATCATAGATATATCGCATCTGTGTAAACTATACCCTTATGACACATAGAAGATTAGATTCATATACAGGTAACAAGGTCCAGCTGAAGGGTCCAAACGTCGCGGCACATGCTCATACATGACCTATACTCCAAATCTGAATACATATGATTTGCAGATTATCAAACGCTGGCAAACAAGACATTCAAAAAAATCACTAATTTTAATGTTTTTAGCCCTGTCGCAAAGATGGGAACAAATATTGGTAACGTGTTTTATATTTAAGTTTTATTATGCTGAAATTTTGTTCGAGGTCTTTAGTTCATATAATAGCTATAGCGTGAGGTTATAGAATAGGGTTAATCATGGATGAAAACAAACAAAAATTCTGAGAAAAATTGATTAAAAAGGCTTGTAAAGTGCTCAAAAAAACAAAAATGTATTCATCGCGTTTTTTTCGCGACAAGAACTACCATAATATGGACCTTGCCGAGATTATTAGGAGCAAAAAGATGCGGGTTGGCCTCCATAAAGGGAACTAACAAGACTGAGCCACTTAAACGCCGTGATGCTGGTTGTGCTAGGCCGCGGGGTGCACCAATTCAATGCAAAACTGGCCTGAGAGAGGCTCCACCCAAAAACCGAGACAATACGTAAATAGCGCAGTCAAACCGATCCAAAACCGTGGTTTATAGAAAGGTTGATGGGTTTGGGCGTTTTGGAGTTTTTTGTAAAATTTAAGAAAATCGAGCTGTGTAGGTTTGATTTATTGGGGGTTTTAGCGAGTCAAAACTGCACATAAACCGATACGTGAGAAACTGTTTATACGATTATATGTTTGACAACTTGTAAATATGTCAAATTAAGACTTCTGGTTTTGTAAAGATGAAAATTTCCATTTGGTAATTGATCTAATTTATAATTGGATTAAGGCAAAGTCAGCAGATTAGTTTATATTGGAATATAGCAATTGATGTAACGCAATAATTATCTTTATTTAATTAGATAACATTAGAGTGTACTATTTTTACAATGTTCAAGATGTTAAAGTATTATAGTGTAGAATTAGTATTCAGGTATTATATATGTGTACAAACTAAATGTGTACATGAAAGGTGAAAAACTATAGACTCTCTTTACTAATTTTCTAAATAGATGTAATTAAATGAGAAATTTAAAATTCGTATATTTATTGAAATTGGCTTAGAAATTAGTTATCGATTGGTCTCCCTGAATATATAACTATTTTTTATAGCTAAGAGTCAGCACATATATCACAGAAAAAATTAAATGATAGAAAACTTGATTTTTAATACTATTTGATGATGCATGGGGGAGAATTCAATGATGTATTTTTATGGCAATAGTTTTATTAATTTTGTTTTTCCATAGTTTAAAATGATGCATGTATGAATGCTTTATATTTTTTGCTTGTTTTAACTAAAGTAGAATGATGGAAATTTTAATTTCTTTTATTTCCAAATCGCGTAAACTGTCAAACTTCGGAAACCAAACCAAACCACTCTCCAACTGGTTGCTCTCGAGGTTTGAAATTTTTATTAGGATGTTTGAGGTTTGGATGTTTAATTTTTTTCAAACCCAAGCACTTTAGCTTGGTTCGATTATTATATTCGGCATAAACAGCGAACCAAAACCTATCCACAAACAAGCCTAGTTGTCGCGTCTTTTATGCCTTGCGGGGCAACGCGTGCCCGCTCAAAGTTTTCTAAAAAGATTACAATTTGGTCCCTTAGTGTTTTTTCAATTAAGGTGTCCTAAAATTGGTAATTTTTTCCAAAAATGACTTACATAGGCTTAAATATTCTTTATTGATTTTGCCGATTTATGGGCATAATTTGTCTCATGTGTAATTATGTTTCTTAAATATAGTCACCTTTTTGTGTGAGGAAAGAAATATGATGTCTATATCGGAAATTTTGCAATGTTAAGTATATCATTCTATATGCATGCCGATTCTTGAGGCTAGACGAGATTGTGGTAAGAAAAATAAGCCGCGACGTTGCAGTTTTTTACTTCGAAAGGAATGCTTTCCATCGAGACAATTGTCACATCAAGGGGTGTAAATTCTCATGACAGACTGCTCTACGAGAGCAAAGATAATCCGAATTATTAAGATAATATCCCAACAGAATTAATGCAATAGAAATTATAAATTTTTAAAGACTAGGGCTTTAAAAAATCATCCAAAATTACAAAAGTTTAAAATTTTGAAGAGTAAGCTGTTAAGAAAAGTTTATATAAATCAAAAGCAAATTCTCAAAAAATTTTGAGAACCAGAGGCTTATCAAAATTGGAACGATCATGCTTCCCGAGAATTGCAAGTCACTACTTACAAAGAATTGGATACAGCATGCAAGGAATCGATGAAACTCAGACTTCTGAAAGGATTGGACTTCAGGCTTCTAAGGAATCATAAATCAAAGGCTTCTAACTAAATAAAAAATATCTAATGAATTCACCTCAACCATTAATTTTATCCAATTCTTTTTAAAAGCAGAGTCTTAAATTAGGGGTAAGCTATAAAACAACATGTTTTTTGTACACCTTTCGGAAAGCAATATATTAGTAGAAGGCCAAGATTCAAATAGGTATTCAATGCCATTAAGTAATTGGAGTTAAACCTAAAAAAGTCAAAGTTACTGTTTGTTTCCACAAATCTTTGAATCATAAACTTGAACTAACAGTCAATAATTTTTTAAAATGATTGTAAGTGGGCATTTGGAAAATTAGACTTTTCAAGCTTTTCCTAATAAGGTATAAATATTGATATACCAAAAATCCAACTTTAAAACAAGTAGTGGACGACAAAGTCTCAGAATTTGGATTAAAGGTTGAGAAATCAAAAAGTAGGTTAAGAATTAGGGCCCCGATGCTGCCAACGCGTGTGGGGCGGGCTACCACATCTCCCATGAAGTGGCTGCCACATCATATGGGACACCACCACGGTGTCATTCCAGCTTGATTGGTTTCTGAGCTGTTACTGTAATTTTGGGTGATTATGGCCCCATTTTTCCTTGATAAATAAGCCTTTTTTTGGGGCTTTATTTTTCACAACACTCTAATTCTCTTTTATCATATTGACACTTGACAATTCTCTTTCCGTTTGTTTCCGTTTTGCAATACTAAGAGCCATTTTTTTTCATAATTAATTTTCCTTAAATTAATTAGGCTCGCCCTTGGCGATCAAGACGGAATATGCGGAGGATCCAAATCGGCAATCGTTCGATATTTACAATTTCCCAAGTTGGATGCAGAGGCTAAGATATAGATGTTTAAATAAACCTTTAAAACCTCGTCTTTTTCTTCTCACAAATCTGAATTGTGAAAAATATGATTGATATAATATATACACACACATTAATAATATCAAACTAAAAATAATTGGACTTAAAAGTTTAAACTCTAATTGATAAGCCATAATAGGGGATTCCTACAATCCTTAAATCCGTAACATAAATTGTATATGACTCCCAACAATAAATACCCTGAGATTTACCCTCGCAAAAGGTTAATTTCAACAAGGCTTCCATACGTCAAATTTGTCTGTAGCTCGTAAATAAATTTGGTGGCAATGAGCTCGTGAACAAATCTGTCAAACCCTAAAAAGGTCTAAACCTTTTTCCTCTTGAATATCGTGGCTTAATCGAATTGCCCTAAAACGTATCAAACATGGAAGGCACAGGGCAACAAGCCATGACACGAAGCAACTGGACAATGCCCATGTAAGATATCCTCGCACCAACTACCGATCCTAAAGGTAGCGGGCTGCTTGGCCTATTCTGAAGCTACTCAACAATTCACCACCGTGCCTTAAAAGCACCTCTCCTGGAGAACTCTCATCCAAACCGGCGATTAACACCAACAGATGGACCCATAAACCATCGCCTCAGAGAAGCACAATGGGAAGCCTCTAACGTCTCCAAAGGTCACCCCAATCACACCGCAACATCTGATAACGTACTCCCAGAAGTTAGAGTCAAAAGGCAAAACTTAGTAAATGGTTCCCCCCTATAGTACAAGAGGCTGAGTGCACAAACACGAGCAAAATTTTGGAACAACACCATCGTCAGAAATGTTGTCAAACGAACTGGTGAGAGAATGCAAGAGAGACCAAGAGAGGTCGTGCGGACTATGGCCTTCCGGCAGGACTCACGCCTCTAAGCAGCTAAATTATTTATAGGTGGGGCAAGCCTTTCTCACCCAAGTTCAAAATTCTCCATGAACCTTTTTAACCGTATGATGGGATCCACTACGAGGATCACAAGAAGCCATCTAGTGACCCTTTCGAACAAAAAAAAAAAGGGAGAGGAGGCTGAAGAAAAAAAAAAGAGAGGAAAGAAAAAAAACCGAAAGAATATGAGGTACCGCTTCAAACTGAACTCTGAGGATCTCGTGAAGTCTTCCTAATTAACCTTAAAAGAGGACCAGCTTAAGAATGTATCAACACTCAAAATAAGGGTGTATCATCAATTCTCCGCACTTAGACCACATCATTTCTGAAGCTGCGCGTAACGGTTCATAACTGCGTGGGTGTGCGCAAATCCAGGAAAAAGCACTATCGATGGTAGTGAGCTTTAGGTGGGAGCTTGAAAAAGAGAGGATGGAGAGACTCTGAGGCATATGTTCCAAATGTCAGGAATAGAAGACCAATACAGGGAGTGGAGAAACATATGAAATGACTGAAGTGGGCCATTAAGTGGTTATGGTCGAAGGAATTGTAGGTTAGCAAATTGTTTGAGAAGTCTGAGTATAGCACCCTCCTCTAACTTTTACCGGAGGCTCATGGCACGAGCCCTAACAAATAGGCACAAAACATAGATGAAGTCTATGAAGCGTCAGGCACTATATGGCAGCGCGCTAAAGAGTAAGGCCGGCACATGTAAAGAACACCGTCTTCTATGAGGTAAGGAGACGATACGCCGCAAGGACGAGGAGATCAACCTCTCTATGTCTTCGGTGTGAAGGCTAGTTATGCATGTAAACATTCAAAGGAGACGACAAATCAACTGGGGCAAGACCAGAGAGTTTATCCCTTTGAACAAGTTCACGTCAAAGATATTTTTTCTTGGCAACAGGGCAGGGCCAAATCAGGGTTTAGCTCGTAAATCTACCAGCATAGGAGGAAGATGGGAGACCCTTGGCTACCTAAGACAAGAGCAAGTATGTAGAAGTTCCATGGGGATGGTTGGCAAGTTAAAGCAAGAATTGAAACAGAGCTTGCGAGTACAAAGGGTGAATTGAAACGAATTGCTGATGGGGAGGATGCTCGGAAGGCAAGGTTGAAAAGGAAAGACAAAGAAGTTAAAGAGTACCGGTCACCGATTCGGGCAGCAAATCCACACTATATTTGGGTGGCTCGTCAGGGAGTGAGATAGGGCAAGCTAAGGCTAGGAAAAGGAGAGGCACCTATGGCGACGGAATTTACTCTATCTTACCCCCAGCTAAAAATCGAAGATGAGTCCCACCCATCTATATCTCTAATGGGTAGATATGGCGAGCATGTGACACCCTTACACAGTGATTGCTTTAAGTAATTGAAAGGGAATCTTTTGAAAAATTCCTTGGTGAAGAGGAATCTGTAGTGGATGAAGGGCACTACAGTAGAACAATTTGGTTGATTATGGAGGTCTTCCAAGGGCCTGTAAAGTTAACAGGCAAACGCTCGAACTATCCGAACCCCTAGAAGTTGGTTGGGCTGCAGTATCGATCTTTGACTCGTGACCTAAGCTCGTTAAACTAAAGGTGCTCAAGAAAGCGTCAAGTCAGAACTTCAATGGTAGCAGATATTCACTTTCCTAAGCATGGCGCATACTTGGTAGATACCAACCCTTGTTATTAACGAATTAAACCGGCAGCCATGTGCATTCAAGTAACCATTCACTTAATGTAGAAGTTCTATCGGGATAGATATAAGTTTGTTGCTAATAAGGGGGAGATTAGAAAATAGCTCGGGAAGGCCACCTACAATAGTAGGCATGTGAAAAGGGTTACCGGTCTTACCCTACCTTATTTTAATGTGAGATTGGCCAGAAGGAGACACGGCACCCCACAAGACCAGACGAGGCATCAGTTGCACTTTTGGATATACCTATGCAGCCCTGCAGATTAAGTCCGACGCCTATGGGGCGATGCCTGATCATGTGGGAAGTAGACGCTAGAGGAAACACCTAAACGTTGGGGGTAGTCGAGCTATCCGCGAGGAGCAAAAACCAATATCTAGACGGTGGTTTAAAGGTTAATGTTAAAGCTTTCGGGCTTAGATAGCAGAAGGACATAAAATTGGGATTAACCTTAGACAATTATGTCCGACAAGCTCAACATTGATGCCATATTAATCCCAGTGAAACAGAAAAGCAAAACCACGCAGTTTTCGAGAGGTAGCAGCAGCTCATAGCAATCAAAGTAGAATAAATTATTTAAAAGAAGGGTTCATGAAGAGGGAAGTTAACTATCCCGAGTGGCTGGCACAAGCTGTGGTGTATGGTAGCTTAAGTCGCAATAGGGAAGTGGAGAATTATGGCCATCAACTTTGACCGATCTATGAATAGGTGTGCCCGAAAGTATGATCCCGCATTACAGCCTGCCATTAACAGATGAATGAGGACAATAAGATAAACTCAATAGCTGGATACGTGGTGTACAAACTTTTGAGATGTAGTAGCACCGGTGGACGCACCAAAATAAAATGAGAAAAGCTAGATTGAAGGAGAAGATAAGGGCTTCATTGCAGACATAGTGGAATTTTATTGCTCATCTAAGTAAAAGTGCCCTTCGGGTCGTCGAAGAATGTAGAGGAGGAGTGTCACAGCATGTCAGAGGTTGGTCAATAGGCATGTATTTGAAGCCAAGATCAAGGTAGAGCAATAAAGGTATATTATGAAGACGACATGATCATCAAAGAGTACTTTAAGGTTGCAAACCATCTAGATGACCTTTAGAAAGAAAGCCTTGACATCCTGAACTCAAGTTTCACGATGCAAGCTTGAACCTAGAGAAATGCACATTTGGACGTGAGAAGCAGGCAAAAAGGTTTCCGTCAAGCTGTCGATAATATCGATAAAAGGCGGTAGTTGAGCAAAACTACCTGAGAAATCAAGGTGAGTCCTAGAATATTGCGCAGACGACCCATCGACATCGCATGGAGAGTTTCGAGACAAGTGTGATGGCCGAATCATGAGCTGTGTTGAGACCGCTTGCATCATGGTTCAGGCTAAGAGATGGCATGGCATCTGTCTACTGAACAGTATAAAAAGATTAAAGGAGTTTTTCCAGTTGGAATTGCGACAAATGCCATCGCCATCTCAAGAAGGATAAGGAGTTTGATTATCTCTCAACTCCCTCGCTAGTAGACGCTCAAAAAGGAGTGAAACACCGTTACTAATTGGTATCTTGAAGCAGTGCAGCATGAAAAACATAGTGGGCATCAGGTTGGTTGGTAAAGAAAGAAGGGGGTGAACGATACCCGCATCGTATTAGCACCAACATAAGTTCTCCGAGGTGCCAAATTTCTGATACGAAACGATTGAGAAAAGCTAGCTTTGCGCCATCCTTACTTACTGATGAACAAGGTTACGTCATTACTTCCGAATGTCTTATGTCGAATATTTGTTCGAGACCCGTAAATCACCCTCTTAAAGAAAGATTCTACACTAAGGCAGAAACCTTCTGGGTGAGATTTACTAGAATGTGCGATCAAAGCTGGGAGAAGTTTGACATCAAGATATGCACCCTACACTAGCTTATGGAAAGCACAAAGTAGCTCACAGATTTTATGGCTGAGGTTTTTCTTAAGAGAAACATGAAAAAGGAGAATAGGAAGTCAAAGTCCTGAACCCCAACAGTAACATTTAGCCAATTACGACCATGATGGAGGGCTTTAGGAGTCAGGAGCTGTAGTAGGGATCAAACTAATAAGGGACGCCCAGGGGAAAAATTAAAAGTACAGTAATACTGTGCGCCTAAAACTTTGTAAGCAGAGCTAACAATGGCAAACCAGA
>NW_023591603.1:0-18571 GCF_014843425.1 Jatropha curcas | reverse complement strand
GCAGAGGATTCTCAATTGCTTAGGGCTGTGATAAATGAAATGAATCGGTTTAAGAAGGAAGTTACTTATAGTAAACAATTTGGGCCAAAGCCCATTCGACCAAGCCCAAGAAGAGCTTTGGGCCCATCACCTCCTTCCGAGATCAACAGGGCCCGTGCGGCTTACTTCAAAGGCCCACAATGGTCCATTCCGGGCAACTTGATGTCGATGTGCGCCTCGTACACCATCAGCAATTTTTGTCTATCATCGCACAGGGGGGCAGGACATCAAATTGCCCAGATTACCCTCAGGTTGAGTTTTTTCTTTCGACTAACTATCATCATAAAAGGTATATTCGAAAAATGCAGATTAAACAAATTGTCTGTTAAATCGTTTACGCCAAAATTTTTTGCCAAAATTTTCCATAAGTAATGTATGGGAACATGTGAATGTTCCAATATTTTTCTAACAGAGGCTAAAGTCTGTTTGTACACGGGACATTGCTCTCTTTCTTTCTGGTGAACAAAATTTTTCAAAGCCAACCGGTGATTGGTTTTTCGAAGCGATAGGTCCTTCCGATCAGTGATTGATGGTATTTGCGAAGCTTGTTCAGGACTTCTTCCCCAGTCAATGATGCTTGAGTGCGAAGTTGACCAGGGTAAAATCAACGTTCTCTTGAAGCCGATCAAAACCGAGCCTCGAGGACGCCCTTTTCTAAACTGATGGGAGCTGACCAAAAAGCCGGACCAAAACCGAGCTGAGTTAGGTGGCCAGATCAAAGCTCTTCAAGCCGATCAAATCGAGCTTCGAAAGACTTTGTTATCAAAAATCAACATCTTTCGAGCCGATCAAACCGAGCTTTGAGGGATGCTTCTTTCAGATTCCCAGGGAAACCGACAAAGCCGACCAAACCGAGCTGAGAAGGTGACCAAATCTTCAAAACCCCTTCAGGCCGATCAAACCGAGCCCCGAAGGTGTTCTTCCAAGCCGATTAAACCGAAGCTTTGAAGTCATTCACATGTTGGATGGAAACCGACGAAAAAGCCGATCAAACCAGGCTTGGAGCGTGAACCAGTTGATTGATTCAGCTCTTTCCACAGCCGATCAACCAAGCTTCGAGAAGATTGCCTGATAGTTAGGCGCCGTCAATGGACACTTTAACATTAATCATTTATTACAATTAATATAAAGTGGGGGGGGCCAAACTGTGATTGCGTAATTTTTATGCCTCCACCTGACCCGATGATGATATGAGGACAAGGGATAAGGTATCACGATAAACCAGAAGTGTTTGAACCAAAAATTTGAATTCAAACTGCCAAAGGAGCCTAAACCCGCATTAGGGTTTGCGTTCACGCCAGTTAGTACCTGTTGGTGGACGGCAGCTCTTAGCTGTGTCACACAGCTCTAACGGGCTTGACACCTCTTAGCGCGCGCGCCCGTTTTTTGCAACGGCCTGCACTGTTTGTTATGGATAGCGGCAACTGTAAAAAAGATAAGTCGCGTTCACGCAAGCTTACGGGTGCGTCACGCAGCTTCTTACCCGCGTGACGCGACTTCGCTCTGTTCCCTGGCCATATAAATACTGGCATTTTACAGCAAAAAACGAGACTCTTTTTTTGAAACATTTTTTGCTCTCATTTCCTCTTGAAAAGATAACCTTCTGAGATTAAGTTTTTGGGATCAACGGGACCAGAGCTTTCCTCAAGAACTCAACTGAGTAAAACATGAGGAAGATCAGGGTCTATAGATATTCTAGGTTTTAAGATCAATAAAAAATACAAAAGGACAAAAAGGAAAAGAGGGAGAAAAGAAAGAAAGGAAAAAAAGAAAAACGATTATTTTTTTGCGAAAAAGTTGGGGTGATCACGTTCTAGGATCGTGAAAAAATTTGTATCCAGTGCATGCAATCCTCAAATCTGAGGGCTTAAGGGGTAACGATTTTCTAAATCCTTTTTCATTTCTAGTTATTCTATCTCTTAAAAATTCTCAATTTTTCATAGTGTTAGTTGACCTATTATTGATTAAAACGGTTAAGTTTGCCCATTGCTGAACATTCCTCTGTGTTGGTTTTAATCGCTTTTAATAAAAGACCACGTAGAAAAGAGTAGTTTGAAAGGTAGTTTGCGGACCAGAAGCAGCCTGCGTCACGCAGCTACTACCTGCGATGACGCGACTGTTCAAGTCCAAAAAAGCCCTTAGCCCGGATTGGACCACCTGCGTGCGCAGCTGTTCATGCGCTCAGTTTATATTTTGTTTTATATTTGTATCTTTAAACGTTCACTGTTAAATTAAATAATCAATTATGTCTGAATACTTGAATGAACCATGAAACCAGCTCCGCAGTAGCTCAGGAGTTCCGTCACGCGACTGTTCTTCATAGAACAGCTGCTGTGACGCAACTGTTCTTAGTCTTTACAGGGACCATAACCAGGAGGCTCCGTCACGCGACTATTCTTTATAGAAAACAGGCTGCATGACGTAACTATTGCAAATCCCAGAATAAAATTTAAGAGGTTGCCGCCACGCGACTGTTCTTCCATTTAAAACACCCTGCGTGATGCAACTGTCTTCCAGCTCCAGGCCCTTTTTTATTCTTTGCCCTTAATTTCACTTTATTAAAATTAAATTTTCTTAAGCTTAAATCCAGGAAATAAATCAACATGGGTAAAATCGAATTTTAATCAAATTAAGTCAATTTAATCTATTGTGATTATGGTATATTTTGAGGAATTTAATATTTGTTATCCCTTTTGATCTATATTATTAAATCCGGTTTGTAGGCCCGCCTTTAACCATAAGGCTAAGGAGCGGGTCTTTAATTTGATTTGATATGTATGGTGAATGACAATGATGGATGTGATGTTAATTATTGAATGAATGCAATGAATGTTATTACTTGGGACGATTAATTAATTTTCCACAAGGAACTCGGTTTCGATTGTTCTTCGGGTTGGGTTTAAATAATCGGCTTTTCTTGAAATAAATCAATTAGAAATCGTAGGTTTGAAAGAGGCCATTTTTCGGGTGTCGGCTTTCAACGGGCCGATGTACCTAACTCCCTTTAACCTTAGAATCGTACTGTGGTAACGGCCTTGGACCACGTTTTTCTTTTCAAATAATTTGGCCTTAAATAAAATGGGTTAAAGAAAGTCACTTTTTATTAAAATAAAAATTGGGAAACAGTCCCTTTGCCAAAATTAATGGTGGCGACTCAAAATAATTTTTATAAGACTTGATTCTATCGGCATTCATACATCCAAAACGATTTTTATTCACCTTTTTTCCAAATAAGAAAATATATATATATAAATAAAAAGATTGTTTTTCGAGCGGTCCTTCCGGGGTTCGGGATTTCGGGCGAAAACAACTTAGAGTGTTTCCAAATAAGAAAAATATATATATATAAATAAAAAAGATGTTTTCCGAGGTCCTTCCGGGGTTCGGGATTTCGGCGAAAACAACTTAGAGTGCATGTTAGTTTTTAAATCATATACCTTAGGTTAGAGACTTTAAATTATATTCTTAGATTTAAACTTCTCTTTTCTCTACACTTAGCAAATAATTTTAGGAACCATACATATGCCTTATCACTTTGTTGAGTATGACTTTAAGAACTTTATATTTATTTCTTTTTGTTCTAATTGCCTTCAATGTGAGACTCTAAGCTTTTGAATGGCATGAATATAACTTAGATGAACGGATAAGATTGCTTGTTTCCTTTGCTTTGTTGTGCGCATTGCTTTATCACTTTACTCTTAAAACTTTTGGCAATGAAACGCCAAGTGAACTATTTTCTCACTCTTGGTGACTAAAGCCACTTTTTCAAACCTTTGGCGACTAAAGCCACTTTTCTAACTTCATAGCGACCAAAGCCAAAACAATTTCACTTTTTAATCACTTGCTGACTAAAGCCGCTTGTTTAATCAAATTGGCGACTAAAACTACTTTTTCAAATCAAATTGGCGACTGAAGCCACTTGTCCACTGACTTGGCGACTAAAGCCACATTTTCTTAAACTTTACGACTAAAGCCACTTTATCAATCAAATGGCGACTAAAGCCAACTTTTGACAAGACACACACACACACACACACACACAAACACAAACACACATTTTTCATGAATAAAATTCCCATTTCACAATGGTAAGAACTATTCGGTTATGATTCTTATTCAAGGGGATAAGCAGACATACTGGACTACTAAAACTCAAGTTGTGAACCAAAAGTCCACAAAAATCCTTTTTTCCCTTTTCCTTTTCGTTCTTCATTCGTAATTTATTTGTTTCTTTCGATTAGGAGACTTGTGATTGTCTTGGAATCCCCATAGGGGGCTAGAGGCAATACTCATTTCAATGTGTTGCTTTTTTTATTATTTACTTTCGTTAATGTTTGCTTTATTTTAATTTCGGAAAATGTGTACTCATCCTTGAATCCCCTTAAAGGGGCTGGAGATGACATTCCCTTTTAATTTATTTTATTCATTTAAATGTTGCCTTTTAGTCTTTTATTGAGAGATGTGTGGCCATTCTAGAATCCGCTAAACGAGGGTACAAATGACACTCCCTTTTTATTCTTTCATTGATTTATTTATCGCTTCGTTTATTGCTTACTCTAAATTACTTTCTTATTATTGCCATGCATTTATCCATCTTTAAATTGTTTTTCATTCGACGAAGCATTAACACTTAGGCCAATTAATTGATTGTTTTAAGACCAAAAACCTAGTCCCTGAATCCTTACCGATTTCGAAGATTAGTGCTTTTTATCCATTTGGACCAATGTTCGGAGACAAATTAGAGTTTTCCTTAGGTTTTTCCCTTAAAATAAAAAATGTAAGTGGCGACTCGTTTTTAAAGAAAGCAATCGATTAAATGGGTTTTCACATCGTGAACCCAACTCAATATGAGCGTTCCGATTCCTTTTTTAGCGGATTGAAAAAGGCACTCAGGTCAGGGCCTCACAGTTGGCGATTCCACTGGGGAGTTAAAATTTTTTTTTTTAACAAAGTGGACTACTAGTTGGTTTAGAAAATAAGATGAAATTATTTTCAAAATAATCTTTTAACTGGCCTTTCTTTTAATACATTATCTTTCATGCATCATTCATTTGCATTCAAGCCTTAGAACCAAATATGATGAACTTCTGGGTTATGAGTAGTGTTGTTCCAACAACTCTCCTTGAGGCTGTTGGATTAGTCGCGAAATTAGCCAACCCGTGATGAATTCTCAAATCCATTTTGAGGTGTAATCAGTATGCCCGTACTGTTTGACCCATTTGCAACTCTTTGTTACGCACATGGTTAAGTATATCGTTGCTCTAGTGTGACGGGACCCTTTCAACCAAAGCACCTTGCACCTTGATCATGTAATGGCACTTAGACCCGTGACCTTTAGGATGTATATACCATAACAACCTATGTGATTGTCATTAAAAAAATTATTTTTTCCATGCACTCATCATGCACATCACTCGCATACATACACCCCTTGGACCAAAAGTCTAAACAACGTTTTGTATTCAAACCTAAAATCTCTAGTTGAGTACCCTACCTTCCAAATACAAAAACCCTAGCAACCTAGGCATTACTTTTCCCTAAACCCTAGATCTCTAAGTACATTTTCTCTTCAAATATGAGTTTGCCCTTGCATCCTTAACTTTTTGACACCAAAACCCTAGATTTCTAGGTATCTTTCCTCCTCCAATTAAACTTTGACCATTGTCTCTTTATCCTTTCAAACATTAAAACCTTAGATTTCGAGGTACCTTTTCTTTTCAAATGTGATTATAGCCAACCCATGGATATATCTTACCTTTTGACATCCAAAGCCCTAAAATCTTAGTCACCCATCACTTCATAAAGCCCTAAAAATTTTAGGTAACCCCTACAAAGCTTTCGTGTTACCCCACACACATTCCTTCATGCAAAGTGACCCCCTACCCTTTAAAGAACCTTGCTACAACACCAAACAATCTTCCCACTTTTAGCAACGTGTTTCCTAAACTAAACAAGGAACCTTGTCTAAACACATTTCACACCTTAGGTAACCACTTTTTGAATGAGCCCTTAACTTGGGTAGCTTTTCTTAATCTCGGCAATCTTGGAAACCCTGAAACCTTAACTTTTTTGGAAACACCACACCATTTGAAGCCGTAGTGTCCCAAGCATCATCTCTCTTTAAATCCTCAACCTAAGCCCTTACATCATAAGGAACTTTGTTACCTTTGCGTGCTAAGGTGTCTTTAATCCTTACTAAATGTCCTCCATTGACCTATATGTTTTAATCTGACCTAAACACTAACATTCTTTATCTTCTTAAAGGTACCAATGGCCGACATTCCAACCAATGATAACTCCTTGACTCTTGAAGCCCTTCAAGACATGCTCGCCACCCTCCTTAAAAAGCAAGAGGAGTCCTTCTATTCCATCCTTACTAATGCTCTTAACCGTCAAAGACTTGCCATCCTTGAAGAAGTTAAGGATATGTTTCATAAACACATTCCTAGTCATTCTTCTACCACTTCCAAATAATGTCCTATTGTTAACTTGAACAATAATGGGAATTCATCCAAATTCATTAGCCCATCCTTTTTCCTTAAGGATCGAGACAACGTTATCCCACCTCCTACCACCTATAGCTGCAAAGGACTTCCTATTTTTGATCTGACAAGAGATAAGAACTCAATCCAACTATTAGCTCCTATTGACCCATCCATCTCCTTGAGGGATAAAGGCAAATCGATCCATCTCCTTACTCCTCAAGACTATAAAAGACCACCTATTACTAATCTAAAAAGTAGTAGGAATTTCATCCCTCCACCCACCCCAGTTAAACCATCTCTCTCCTTGAGAAATTGTAATGCTAGTTAGAATCCCACTAAATAGAAAAGTGGAAAAAGAAACTTCACTGATTTGGGCATCCCTTTAAGCTTAATCTACAAGAAAGCCTCATAATTTGGTTCAGGCCAACCTCTTGAGCCTCTCTCAATTAACAAGAGTCAAAATGCCTCTGAATATTGTGAATATCACTAGGCTCATAGGCACAAAACATGAGTGCAAGAAGCTAAAACACAAAATTCATGACCTTTTAAATGATGGAATCATCCTTCCATTAAAACCCAAACTTCACCATAAATCCCTTCAACCTTCGAACCAACGTCCAATGTAAAAAGAGAATGGAGTGGAATCTGATCCCACAAACTTGATCCAACATGCTCGAACCTATTCAACATTTAGAAGCTTCGAAAAGAAGTTCAGCCTTGTTGATAATCCCACTTTCAAGTCTAAGTCCGAGTCTAGAGTCCAAACCTGAGTTTGATCAAGAGTCTAAGTCTAGGTCCAGTTCTAAAGTATGAGTCTAAGTCTAATCTTGAGCCAAAAATTAAGTTTAATCTCAAAGTCTAAGTTTGAGTCTAATTTTTTGTCTTTTGTCTTTTTGAGTTTGTAATTGACATTCTCGGTCCTCCTTTTAATTATAACCATTGACAATAATGATGGTATTTTCTTCCAATGAAGAGCTCTTCAATTTATCTTGCTTCACTTCTTTTCACTTATCTCTATTTCATTTTGCTCAGACTTGAATGAAACATAAAAAAAAATAAAAAGAAAATTAAAAAATCATAAAAAGATTAATTAAAAATAAAAAAGGGCAATGAATTCACCAATCTTTAAATGAAAGAAAAATAAAAAATTGCACTGCATTTCACCACAAGAAATGAAGAAAGAGCTCTGAAAGACATCATCCAATAGCAATCCTTCTTTGTTCATCCAAACAATGACAATTTCGAAGAATGGGGCATCTTAGCAGCAATGTTACCATGTCCCTTGATAGAATAAAATTCAAGCCACCTGAAATTTACTTGAACACATGAAGTTCATCCGCATGCTTGGACCTTCCTGATCAATCAAACAACAAGTCAAAGGGGCAAGCTTCAAAATAGAAAAAAAGAAACTAGTCACTCTCTAGTCCTGCAGTTGCTAAAGTTGAAGAACTAGTGTCACTAAACACACTGAATATCATGATCAAGCAATCCTTCAAAAAAGCAAAACTAGGGCAGGCCCAAATTCTCAAACAAATCAATTGAAGCAGAAGATCAGTCCAAGAAAAAATTTGACTCAACACAAGTCATCCAGTCCATAAGCACAAGAAGTCGGTCAAACAAGAACCACAATCTTGCACCAATCAATCATATCACTGTAAAGAACTACGTGCACTTGATTCTCAAAATTTCAAAATTATCAAACATTTTGTTCAAAATCTCGAGAGACGTAGGACGCCCACCTCAAGCCTGGTCCAAATCATAAATAAAATCTCTTTTTATATCAAGATTGTGTTTTCTTGCCCCAAAAAGAAAAAAAAAGAGAAAAAAGAGAAAAGAACAGAAAAAAAAAGCAAAGAAATAAAATGTTTCATTCAAGTTCAAACTTAATATTTACTTTTTTTATTTTCATTCATTCAAAGAGGTTAAGCTCAAAATGTAATCCATAAAGACGTGAAGCCTGAGACTTATTTCTCATTTGATTCCTTCCTTTCTTTTGTTCAATCATTTTCTTCGAGTCATCTAGAATAACTACTCCAACCTGAAAATCCTATTATTGTCCTTTGTCAAAGACTGTCTTATCTAGGTAACTTTCCTTTTTCTAGGGCACATATCCCTCGAGTGAGCCTTCAAAATTACTATCATCCTTAAGCCTAGTTATCTTCCCAACGAAAGCATACATCCTAAGTGATACATCTTTCAAGTCACCATTCAAACTCTCCCTTTTATCGGCCCAACAAACTTCCAGGCAAAACACTAAGTACTCTCCAAAATGTACATCTCTTGAGTCATAATTCTTAGTCTCCTCTTGTTTAGGTGTAGCTGTCTTTTCAGCAAAGCCCATCGCCTTCTTGCAAGTCCATCACCACCATATGATCTATCATGCACCTATATCAGATTTGGCCTTACACACAAGAAAGGTCCTAAACCATCTGATCCCTTCAATCTTTCCATCCTCTAACCAAAATCTTGCACACACTAAATCAAAAGCGGATATTGATTTAGGCTCACAAGATTCCAGCTCTTGGAAAATCATTCCATACAGAAATAACACGTATCTTGATCCTCTAATCCTCCTCGTCTTTGAGACTGACCAAAGACAAACCAAAACCCATATCCTATGAATCCTTAAAGCCTAAGGGTTCACGTCAACCAGATCCCTAATCATCATTTCCCTTGCAAAATTAGACATTTGAATCATGCCTTTTACTAAAGGTTCTTTGGTAACACTGAACTTCCCAAACATGGGGCATCCTCCAAATGGTATTCAAAAAGCATGCAAGATCTCCAACAAGGGCAACACCTTTCCAATTGGGGCAAACCATAGAAAGACCCTTTGAAAACTCAACCAAATTCTCACTGAAATAGAGGCAAAACCACAACGCTCGAAATACACCCTTTCGCCTTCCTCTATGACTAAACAGAGGTGAGCCAAGCTTCATAAACATCCCACATTCCAAACATACCTCTAGGTTTAGCTGAGTGAAGAAACCTAACTCTTCCTCATACGATGACCCTAGTCGTATCCCTAACCAGAATAGTGGGACTAATAAAAGCAAATCCTTATTGAACGTATATCATTGACCTCACAATCCTAATGCTTGGCAGGACATTGGTAGAGACAAACCTTATCAAGTACATCATCATGCATTTTTCTAACCATTCATCTGTATTTGTGCACAATATGCATGAGTTGCAAAAACATTTCCCATAGAAATCATACATAATCTAACTCATACATACACAACATGCATAACTTACAAAGACATTTCCCATAAAAATTAATGCATCATCCAAATCGTGCATACATAACATGCATAAGTTAGAAAGACATTTCGCATACAAGTCATACATCATTCAATTCATGCATACACAACATGCACTCATGCTACAAATTGTTACTGCTAACAATCATATAGGAACAAATGATATAATCAATCAGCTTCAGAGTCTTCTACGACAAGCTCTCCACCCCGAGTCAACACCATTCATACTGCTCCTTGTTGAATAGCTAGAAAAGCACTCACCATATCAGCCATCCTCTAGGGCATATCATAAATGAGCAAAAACCCTTCATGTAGAAGATCATTTCCTATAAGTGAAACAAATCAATCAAATCAATCACTGAAGAGATCCTTTCTTGACCCTTCACCATATCCTTTCTTGACTTGCATTACTCTACAGTTGAAGGCTCTCATGCCCTTATCAATCAGCTCACCAATACCAACAACTGAAGGCTCTCATGCCCTCTTCAATCATCTCACCACAATCAACAGCTGAAGGCTATCACGCCCTCTTCAATCAACTTGCATTAATCAACAGTTGAAGGCTCTCATGCCCTTGTCAATCAGCCCACATCAATCAACAGGTGAAGGTTCTCGTGCACTTGTCAATCATCCCACATCAATCAACAGGTGAAGGTTCTCGAGTTGAAGGCTCTCATGCCCTTGTCAATCAGCCCACATCAATCAACAGGTGAAGGTTCTCGTGCACTTGTCAATCATCCCACATCAATCAACAGGTGAAGGTTCTCGTGCATTATCAATCAGCTTGTGATCAGCTCATTAACATCGATTAGCTGCTAAGGCCCTCATCCATATCCTTGCAACATTCAATAAGGTAAGTGCTTAGATTTCACCACATTGTCAGATTTTAGAATCTAAGCCTCACTTTGATAAGAAAAACACTCGGTTCACTACCATCACTCGTGCCAAATCAACTTTGGCACTCCTGATGGGAGGCAGCTGTGAACACATGTATTTCACACCTTTATATGAAATAAAATTAATGACAAAAGGTGTGATTCAAATGGATAGCAAAAATCAAAAATCAGTGCAAAATAAACAAGAAAATCGATTTGATTCGGCTATAATTCTCTCCAATGTTTGGTTTTCAAGACATAGTTGTCACCATTGGAAACTAAACTGAAAGAGCTTTCCAACGGTACCTTATTGGCCAACTCGAAGTTGAAATGGGCCTCGAACCGGTCAAATCAGCTAGAAGGGGTCAAATCGAACCAAAACTACAGTGCTGGAGGAGCTAACCACGCCTGGTCTGTAACACCCGCCGCCCGATCCTGAAAGACCCGACGGTGGATGCCACATTCGGTGTCGAAGGCACCGTCCTAACCTACATATAAACAATACAATCATATTATGAATTAGAAGTGACTAATCATATAAACAATACAATCAACTATTATGACTTAGAAGTGACTTTGTATTCATAAGTTTATAGCAAGTAAGCATTTTTGTTTTGAAATGAAGTTGGGAGAGTCCACAGAAAAACTGCCAAGAGTTTCCCCTAAAAATAGAAAGTTGCCAAACATATGAATACAAAGCACTCCCAATATCCAAACTCCAAACCCCATCAAACTCCAATAAACAAACAATAGCACTTCTATCATTTAAATCCTCAATAACATTAAATATCATCAATTCAATACATTCTTTTAAACATATCAAACTTCTATATGTTCTAAACAATTAAATAAGTCCCTAAGTTTTTATCTCCCCAATAATATATACACAAAATAATTTAACAATAACATGCTTAAAGTTATAATGAAGATTAATACCAGTCTCCAAAAATGTAAATACTTATACATGCCCATGAAATTCTTATAGCAAAAAAAAATACTAGTAACTACCAAAATAATCTCTTCAGCTCTGATGCTACTACTTCAGTCTTAAAGCAGCAAGCACAATCTCCAACCTGCGCGTGATAAATCAATGCGCTCAGTATAAAACTCAGTGGTGCTCATAAAACACAAACAAACAATGTTGTGATTGAAGAACATACTTAAATCATTTATATACATAAAATCATTAAATTGAACAGGCAGTATCATAATGTAGCACCAACACATCATGCTTTAGAAATTCATTGATTATTCAAAAATAAGTTATGGTAAACTACGAGTTATTAACAATAATGTGATCTCATTTATTTCACTTCCTGAAAATATTTTACAAGGGCTTCTACATACCACTTAGGAGAAAAAGAAGCAAATAAGTTTCATAGCTTATTCATAATGGCTTTAGGTCGCTCAACCTTTTCATAATCATATAGAGGCGCTGTCGCCTAACATAAGACAACCACATGCCAACCTATGCAATGGATCAATAAGCTTTCTTTCGAAGAGCCAGTTTTCCCGGACTGCGAACAGTCCGGCCGGACCGAAGGCCATTTTGGAAGTTTACCGAAAGTATGCCAATATGGTACTTAATCACGAGGATCACAGAACTAGTCCCGGAATTTTTTTGGAGGTCCGGAGCTCCCGGAAAAGCCCCCGGAGCATTAAATTAGCGAAGCCACCAGACATGGCGGTTCCGGCCGCCGGCCCCGGCCACCGGCCAAGGCCGCCGGATTCAAGCGGCCTAGCCGCCGGTCCCCGGCGGCCAAGGCTGCCTGCCCCCGGCGGCCCAGTTGTCGAGCCACCGGCGGCCCAGGCCCGCCCTCGGGTCCTTTTTTCCTATAAAAGCAGCCCCGGTGCTCCATTTTGACGCACTCAGTCTGTGTTGACGGACGCTCCTTCTCCCTACGCTCTTTGCAATTCTTTACTGCTTTCTTGCATTGTTTAATTTTAGTTTATTTTATTGTTGTGATACTTGGTCACTTAAAATTAAATTAAAATTAATTCCCTTAACGAGGAGCTAAACCTGGAGTTAAGAAGCGATCGACGATTAAATCAGGTACATGAACTAAACTCTGCCTATTTAATTTTAGCACTTCATGCATGCTTCTTTTCTACACTCCTAAATAACCCTAACAACTGCATAAAGCGCATCCATGTCATCATTAAGCAAACAATTGCTTCAAGTAAATAAATTTTAAGCTGAATGCCCGTTAAATTAATAATCGTGGTGTTAAAGGCCTAAATCCGACAAATATTGGCTCAAAAAAATACCATAGTTAATTAAATGCTATGGTATAATTGCCTTTATTTCGAACCAGTCCTCCTTAGTCTAAATTAATGCAATAATGAGACTAAAATGCTTTTAATTAAACATGTTTTGTCTTGGAAATACATTGCTTACAATTGCAATTCAAATAATCATTTTTGGGGCAAACAATTGCCTATAAGTGAATTAATCTTTTTCTTAGCGACAAATCGCTTAAATCACAATTTTGCTAAAAGCCTTCAAAACAATTGCTTTTGGCAAATAAATTGCCTTACCTTCTAAATCAATTTTGGCGAATATCACCCAATCATCAATTTTTGGCAATAAAAATTGCCTAAATCAAAATATTTTGGCTTTAAAGCCTTCAAACAATCAATTTTTGGCGACAATCGCCCAATAATCAATTTTGGCAAACCAATTGCCCTATAATCAATCTTTTTGCTAAAAGCGCCATTTAAAATCGACCATTTTTGGTAACTCAAATGCCTAAAAATCAATCAATTTTCAGGCAAAAAATGCCTAAACAAAATGCACGAAGCATACAACAACACCGCATGCATTTGAGCAATACCCATTCAAAGCACTCTTTTAAAAAGGCACATGCGAACCTAACGTGACTTTGACTTCATTCAAAACGGAAAGTACGTAGGCACGTTAGGGATTTAACCCGCGAGCGCAAGTCTAAAAATCACAATAAGCCATTTTTAATTAGTCCAAATAACATTAAGTCGGCCTTGCAAAGCTTCCACCTCATGGTTAGTTTCATCAACATGACATAGTTCTCCGGGATCCACCTCGGGTTCGGTAGACCATGCCTTACCATTGGTTTAATTAATCTAGCATTTAGGTTAATTAAAAATTTTTTTTTGGAAGTCACTTAGGGTTTTCCTAGTTTACCCTAAAATAATTAAACAAGGTGGGCGACTTCATACATTCACGGTTCATTTCTGGCCTTAAGTCCACATGCATCCATATGCCCTTTGATATTTGGGGTAAGGGTTCACAGTTTGGGCGACTATCACTAGGGAGTTATGTTAATCATTTTGCATAGAGGACTAACAAGTTGCTATGTAAACTAACCTGTCCTTCTTAGGGTTTTTTACAATTGTTTTGTTTTGCAGGGTACCTTGACACGAATCAGTATTCTTTCTTTAGAAATACTGGATAAAGAAATTTTGGATTTAATTGTAAAGGAGTTAATGAAAACATTTAAATTTGTTGAATTTATTTGCACGATTTGAGCCAATCTTTTTCTCCATTGCATAAAAAATGAATTTCCAAATGAATTTCTTCTCTCTCTGTTCAAATTTTCTGAGTCTTGGATAGAAGTAGGCGTTTGATCGATCAGGTCTCTTGAATTATGTCGACGGACAGCCAAAGCGCCTCCCTGTTAACCGCAAACCATCCCTAATCCTTTGGGGGTGGCCATGAGTAAATCGTAACTGTTTGGAGCCAGCGAACTCTTTGTTTTACATGTGGTTAGGTATATCCAATGCTCAGGTTCAAGGGTCCCTTTATAAGCCTATTCTCTATTTACGTCATAGCCTAGTAGAACGCTATCCCTAGGACTGTATGCAACCCATGATGTGAATGCTGCATAAGTCATGAAAGAGGGTTCATGACCGTGGATGTGTGCGCATTCACGGTAAAGTAGGTTTTGGAAGGTATATTTTTGCACCCATGGTTCTGTACATGGGACTCAAAAAAATGTAATTTTTTCAGGTCTCAAGGGACCAAAATGTCGATTTTCGAGCTTTTTAAAATGGAGTTTTTTTTTTTTCAAGATTCCTCCCCTCTTTTTTATATAAATCATTTTCCAGACCCCCATACTTCCCACAAATAAAATAGGGGTTGGTAGTTATGATGTAGATAATAAATGAAATGAGGAGGAGTCAATTAAATGCGAGAGAGAAAAAACCATTCCGAGCTTATCTAAAGCACTGGATACACACATTTTTGCGATCCACCTGATGAAGTCTGTTCTAGCGAAATAAGTCTTACATTTTAGTACACGATTCCATATTGACCTGGAGAAGAATTATTAGACATTTTATCGGGTTCCCCATAAGACAGGTGAAAAATAATTGACAATTTTCTTTGAGGTATCCTGAGAAAATCTCATACACTTAAAACGGTGATGTAAGGAGGATAGGCTTAATACACAACCGGGAACTGTGAATACAAGGCACTTGAGCACGAAGAATATATTCCTAAATTTAGGTCCCCCCTAACAACGAGTTCCAACAAACAAAATGTTAAGTCCATTCTGCTTGTGGGGTCCCAATCATACAGCTAGACGGGCCCTAGACAAAATTCCCATTTTGGCCATCCCTCCACAGGACTCCTGAAAATCACATTTTGGGCCCCTTAAGGCCCAAAAGTTCACACACATCTGTGGCCCCAAAGGCCCAAAAATTCACATCTTTGGCCCCAAAAGGCCCAAAAATTTTCAAATTTGGCCCCAAAAGCCCAGAAAAGTTTCCCAATTTGGCACAAAGGCCAAGATTCCCAATGTTGGGGGCCACCCCCACAAGGCCTTCCAAAAACCAATATCAAGGAATATGCGATGAAGTTGTGTGCTCTCTGCGGTAATAGGGAGGTACGCTATTTAGCTTGTCCGGCCCTCAAAAATTCACAATTCCGACTATTAATCAATTAGGAGACCTGTGCGATCAACGCTATCTCTCTAAAGGCTCGAACATAATTAATTCACGATTTTGGCCCCTATAGGCCCAATAAAAATAAAAACTTTAGACCTTTCGCGAAGAAGATAATGATTCAAGGGGCAGAGAGTAAGAATTAATTTCTCGAATGTTGGAAAAGATACGATGTGCATATTTTTGTCATCTAGACAAGCTAACGAGTATAAAAGATTTTACTCCCAATCGTGCAAGATAAATCATATACAATAAAAGTTCACAAATTGTCCCATTCATTTAGGAATCCTCACTATCACTATTAAAATGTGCTCCATTAACTCCTTTTACTTTCCAGGTTTCTTATAAGGAAAGAATACTTGAATTCGGTGTCAAGGTACCTGCAAAAACAAAGCCACTCAATGGCTATACAATAATATACCCTACATTCGATTTAGAGAGGTACCATACCTAAACCTTACATAGCTTGTAAGTCCTCTTCATCATGGGTTATCACCCAACATCTCTAGGGTCAATGTCCGAAATAAGTGCCCATTAGCGCGACTTACATTACTACCCTACCCTCAACAAATCAAAACTAATTCGAACGCTATTAGCAATCCATTAGTAGAAAACTACCTTCATAATGTGATTAGGGACTACAGTAAAAAAACCTAAGATGATTGCGGATTTTGTTATGTGAACTTTACTGCCTCCTTTCAACAGGTACCCCCTGTTTATTTTATTAGGGTACCCCCAGCGTCAACACAACACAATAAAAGATGAAACTGACCCACCCTGTACCCGAAAATACTATCCAAACTTAGCATAACTTAACTTCAACCAAGCACTATAGAGATCCTAAATAACAACCCCCAACTAAGTTGCATAACATGGGCGATCTCAACGATAAGCCTCCCTGAGACGATGCGCAAATCACCGGTCAAACCCTAAGTTGATGATCAATCATGGAGTCCAGAAGAATGGGAAAGGTTAAGCTAAACTATCTAAAATAGTGAAGGTGGCATATTGGCGCTTCAGGGCCGATTAAACTCAAGTAATTGGACTAAAGAGTTAAGAAAAAAAATGCTTGAGCCTGCTATATATTGCTGAACTAGAGTGGGTGGTAATGAGAAATCGCGCCGAAGCTTCAGCCGTGGGGCCCAGCGGACTGCTGCGCCCGTCCAATCATCGTAATAGACCCTGACCGCTCCGTCAAACTGACGTCCGCGCTGAAACCTGCCTCTGGAACGTGAAAACTGTCCCTCTAGAACTACTTTCTGAGTCGAAGCAAAAAAATGAGTAGAGAGCATGGAACTTATTTCGGAGAAGTTGTCTATTGGCTACCCTATAGACGATCAGCCAACTGGAAGTGTGTGGTACATAAACTCACTATGATCACGTTGGGTTCGCGCGCGAAAGACAAGATAGCCTATCAAAATTCCTAAAATGCCCTAACAGGGTGACATAATTGGGTTTGACTTGGGAACTAACTTGCGCCTTCTCAGACGCTGCATCTGAAACATGTATATTGGGTGCCCCCTCGAACTTTCCGTTTAGGGATTCCTGAACAGCGATGCTCCTTGCGTCATGTTGGTTTTCAGCAAATGCTTTGACCCTGGTCGCTTTGGTAAAATTAATGAATGGTTTGTTAGCGCTGGATGTCGAGGTCCTAAGAATGTAAGACCTGGGAGTAGCGTCTGCAATTGCATTTATATTTCTCCAATAGGTCACTATCAATTTGATTAACCCTGGAGATAGTTACATAAGAGGGAACTAGGAATCCACCAAACACGAGAATAGAATTCATATGATACACCATTTCTCGGCTCTGTTTCCTTATTTCGGAGCGTGGAGCAAAGCCAAAAAACTAGATGCTCGAGAATTTAGACGAGCATCAAACCGACCCTCTGAACAGGAACAAGGTTGATTCATGATATATCAAGTGGGCCAAAAAGAAAAATTTACTGAAAGTCTGTTCTAACCAGTTTGCGAGAGCTGTCAATAAACATCAGCTCAGCCTGACCTAAAGAAACACTCAATCGCTCATGATTGTGCAACTGCAACTAGGTGGTATGAGACACTAAATCCCTAGTTTGGGTCCACACTCAGAGCAACAACAAGAATGCAGAATCATGCTGGTCAAGTGTAGTACAGAATTGAAATAATAAGCGCAGTCTCATAATACCCACGAATCCTTTTGACGTGTTTGGAATCCTTAGAAAACAATCGCCACAAGGAGAGTCAATATTAGCAATATATCTGGCAAGCATGCCAATCCTTTTGTGTGTTCCGGAGAAGGCGAATGAATGAAAGCAAATTTACTGTAAGGCCCTTAGAAGCAAGGCCTTGGACCCCAAACCCCACTGCACCCATCCGGAATGGGGCGAAAATTTCCATAAGGAGATAATAAGTATGAGGTATCCAATGCAAGGACAGTCGAGCAATATAGATCTGAAAAATCATTGCTGGATGCCTTGAAAAAAACCAAGTCATACAAAGAACCTGGAATTTGATTCGGAATGGGTCATCAATTCCCAATGAGCAAGTGATTGGAGCATCACAGTACCCCAAATACCCTTGCCTGTATAGCCAATTTTAAGGGAATTACATGCAAAGAAAAAAATTAATTGCTGAACCAAGAACGTCGCCTTACAAGATCGTTTCGAACTTTTCTTAAGAAATAAATGAGTTTTGAGGCCTAGAAAAGGTATGAGAATCAGACCTCACAAAAGTAAAAAGAAATTCGTTCCAACTTAATGACACATACAACAAAACATTCCGAGTCACCATAAGAGCTATCGAGAAGAACAAGTTCCACTACAGTGCAATCTCAATTCCTTAGTGCCATCCACACAAGTCCACCAAATAAGATAGGATCTATCCTTTTTAGGAGGCTAGTTTTTTTCTTTTCTCAGTTTTTCAGTTCCAATTCAAGTTTATGTTAATTTCATTCAGGCTATCAAATATTGAAAATCTAAGTGTCTTTTTATGTTATGCCCCCACAAAA
>NW_023591602.1:0-28045 GCF_014843425.1 Jatropha curcas | reverse complement strand
TTGAGGGGTTTCGTATTAGATTTTTATTAGATATCGATGATTAGGACTCTTAACTATTCTATTTCCATGCGTCGTTTGTCAATGATAATAGTTGTTATCACTAATTCTTCAGTTGATATTATTCTATTATAAATATTTTTATTATAGTAATTTATTTTTATAAATAATAAGTTCATATTAAAATTACCAAACTGTGTCAAAATTGAAGTAAAATTTCAAATTTAACGAAATATCCTTGAATTTCTTTAAAAATGAAAAGCTTTTTGAATTTTTTCTCATTATCTATCATTTTTAAAATAGTTGACTTAGATAATTTATTGGTTGTAAATTTTTAATTTAAACATATAGAATTATCCATTATAGAATATTTTAAATTTTTTTCTTATCCTACTCATATTTTGTGTATATTATTTAGCGGTTGAATTAATTTAAATCGAGAACTTTTTATACTTGGTATAAATCTATCTAGAATAAAAAATAGTGTTTGAAGATTACTAAACTCTAACAAACTTGCTAGACTAATGAAATTATAATTAATTTTAAATAACATAACACATTATTAATTTATATATAATACAACAACTTTTAATAAACAATCCGCAATATTAGTGAAATGAATCTTTATAATTGTACTAAATTCGATTCATATATTAATATTATATTGTTCATAATTTACAAATGTATAAACAAGCAAAGTCTCACATACGCAAACGCAACATACTCTAATATGCTAATATAATCCAAGCATTATTATAATTAGAAATGAGTATATAAACTATAATTTTCTTTTGAGAAAAAAATTTTTAAAAAATAATCTTGTGAGGAATATTAATGAATCGCTAGAGTAACGGCAGCGGGCACTCTGAGTCGATAAACCCGAACTATGAACACACTTCAAACCCCATTATTCACTATCCAAATCCGCTAAAATCAGATCGATTGATCGATACCCTCCAGATCCAGGGTAAAATTGTCAGTTCCCTAATGGAAGCGGTCGAGAGGGATATCTACAAATTTTAACTACCTAATCCTCTTTAAAAATTTTTACAGACAACCATTGACCCATTTAAATGCTCATAAACGCTAGTTCTAAAACCGTTTAGAATTTTACTATCGCACTTATTTCCAAATCCGTTTAAAATACTTTTTAAATAAATTGGATATTCGCTAATATCTAAAACCCTAACTTTTTTGTCTTAAAGATAAGGGTAACTGAATAATCCATATACATCAAAACCTGTTTAATATATAACATTACATCAATGGTACTCAAAAATACTCAAATAAAAGTCTTTCATCTGGCAACCCACATAATAATTTATATACAAGGCATCCATCCTACAATCATCTACAACTTTTTTTTCCAAAATTATCCAGATTTTGCAAGTGTAGTTTATGAAAATAAACGAGCCCAAATGACATTATTTCGTCTATTTGTTGTAATATTGAAAAATGAGTAAACCTATTTAAAGTTTTTATCCATAAAACTATAAAAATATCTAACAATAATTAGATTTATAATTTAAACATTTATTCTTTTTAAATATTTTGAATAAGAATAAAAAAAATGTAATATAAAACGTTGCGCGATGGCCAGTAGGATGCGAGGGTTGCACATGAGAATCCGCTGCCGACGGTGACCTCTGGGCGTCTCGGTGTATATATCTTGGTCTGGGTAAGTGAACGACCCGAAAATTTAATTTCGTAGCTTCTTAGAATGTTTCATATTTACAAAACTAAATTTTTATTTCAACCAGATTGAGGAGTTTAATACTGTGCTTATATTGGATTATTACTAAACTGTGGGACCGTAACCAAATCTTCGATTTTTCGAAACCAAAAGCAAAAACAAACCAAGCGAAAAACTCGAAAACCAAGCAAATCGAGCCAAATCATTAAATTAGACCAAACCGGTTCGAATCGAACCGGAATGGTCTAGAAGCTACAGATTTTTTTTTCCTTTCTTTTCTTTTTCTTTTCTTCTTCTTCTTCGTTCCAGCGTCAACCTCACCTGGCCCTCTCCTCCTCCCGTTTTTTTTCGATCACCGGAGACCAGCGCCACGCCATGCTGTCGCCTCCACGCCGCAGCGGATTCCGGCCTCCCTTCCCCTCTCCTCTTTCGTTTCTGGCGCACGCAGAAGGCGCAGGAGAGCCGCGACCTCCTTCGATCGGGAAACCGCGTCGAGTCTCCTGCTCCTCGACTTTCTGGCGACACCAGCTGGCGACACCAGGCTCATCACAGGCCCTCTCCTCACATCTAGCATTCCCAAGCCAATCACCCTATTCATTCCACCAATGTATTAGCATCGGAACTAGTGGATTGGCTTTATTGAACAAAGAGCCAGCTGCCGATTGTATCTAACCAGAGAAATTTCGATAGTTCCAGGGTGTTGTGTATTGCAGACTGAGCACTAGGTAAGTCATAATTTCACAACCTTCATCAATGTTATATGAGCTGCCTTGATCAAAGATGAAAGGTTGTTGAATCGCATGACTCAAATAACTTATGTGCATAATTTAGACTTTAAGCTCCCTCATTTGACAACATTTGAAAAAAAAATTGATTCTCTTAGTTTAGTTTAATTAAGTTAAGCCAAATTAGAGTGGATAAGTTAGCATGTATACAGTAGCGGGATTTTAGTTTAAGAATAATATAGCGTGATTATGACAGCGAACCATTGTCACCAATGGCTTGAGCGATCGCAGGAAAATTTATATATTCTAGTACTATTTAGGTGCAGAATGTGATTAGGAATTTCGAATTTTTGCTCTTTAAATTGGTATATAAACTGATTCGTATATTGGGATGGTTAGGGTATTGCATCTATTATAAATCTTTATGAAGGATTTAGGGTTCTTTAGGTTGAAAATAACTAATTAGCTATATGCTCAAGTTCTTAATATCCTATGAAGAAATTATTGAACTATTTCCATTTTGAATGAGTTATAAATTGAATTTTAATAAGTTATGTGCAAACCAGTGGATATATTTGGGGGTATTAAATAGAAAATTTTGAATTCCATGAGCTAGCAGTAGTTAATTAGTTGGTTCTTTGAATTATAATGTTTGGGATGGGTATTTGAAGTTGTAAATGAAGTTCTTGTAGGGTAGTGAGTTAGCTAGTGTGTAAAATTAGCTAGTGTGTAAAATATGAAAATAACTTTTGGATTTGGCAGCAGTTATTTCAGTTTATTTTTGTAAGTAATTTTCAGCTTTCTTCTTCATGCTATGTGATTTCTTGCGACTAGATTAAAGAATTTGAGCTTGGATGGTAGTTGTGATGGAGTTAGGGATCTTAAATACTGTTTATGCGAGATTATTGAAATAAATTCCCAAAATTTATGCTGCCATTGATATGATTGATTAAATATATAATAATATTGTCGACTAATTTGATGCAGGTAGAAGCCAATTTTAATTAGGGGAAGATGGTTGCTGGAAATTTCATAACGAACTTTAGACTAGTTTAATAAGATAACGATAAATAATAAGTGTTATTTAGATTAATTCTGAATAACTAAATTACATTAATAAATAAAGTGCTCTTAATATTTTATTATCATCGATTATATTAATTATTCAATTCACTTATGTTATTTCATATTATTGTTATATAATTGATTATTTATTATTTATTCTTATCGTTGCTGGTTTATTTTTAATATTATTATTTATTTGTTTGCCATTGAAGTAATGAATTCTGAATCCGTGCATTTGCATTCCGATATGGTAACGATCACATATGTTTGCATTTAATTGCAATGTTTGATTAATTGTGTGTGTGATAATGCTATCTTTTGAGTTGAGTGATGAAGTGGGTCACCAGTGGGTTTGTGAGACCGTTTACCATTATATGCCGATCCTGATACCGTTACCGTATATACCGTACCGTTTTATATGATCCTACGATTACCGTTAGCCAGGTAAAGGGAGATCGCGCAGCCCCCGGCTGATTAGCACCTACCGTTACCTGTTACCGTTAACCACAGGTTGTCTTCTCAGTCGCCTTCGGCAGCTGGACAGGTCTAGATTTGATCGCAGCCCGCAGGGTGGCCTCCTGTTGTGAGCGTCTGATGATCTAGATTGGATGGAGACCACCGGGTTGCCTCCTGTTGGTATAATAAAAGATAAAAAAAATAAAAAAAAAGAAAAAAGGAAAAGAGAGAATGGAAAAACAATGAGAGGGCTGGTCAAGTGAGGATTAGACCGGTCGGCCAGTATGTGGGATCGGCTCCCTGGTGCACATGTGATAGGATGAGCCATGTGGGAGGACGGCTCATCGGGGGTTCGGTGACTCCACTGACCAATTTCCACGTGATGTGATTATATGAAGATGTTAATGATTGTATGATTGTGAGTGCTGGTGATGTGCGCCCATTGTGTGACTGACTGCGTGAGCATATTAACTAGTCGGATGACTAGATTTTGATATGTTTACCACATTTGTGCTGACTGCTGTGATTGGTGCAATTAATTATTTATTCTAGAATAACATCACATGTTCTTGTTTTGATTTTTTTCATGTCTTGTTTGATTTTTTCAGGAAGTAGGTTTTTCCTTTAATCCGATTTAGGCTATGTTTCTTCGGCGCAGGGCAATAGAGAAATTTTTCCTAATTCCATAATTATTTTGCTATGTAATTATGTGTATAAAAGCTATGTATACTAAAGAGTTAGTGGCTCCGCAGTTGTAGAATTTACATATATTTAGTCATGTATTAATATAGCCAAAACAATTCTGTAAGCCTATATTAGAAATGTGATGTATTGTGAATTGGGCCCGAACTATGAAATGTTCTAGAAGATAAACTTGGGCCGAGAAATAATAAAATCTTGAGGTTTATTTTTCATAATCATATGGACTGGATGTTAAAATTCTATTAAGATAGTAAATTTCTAGTATTTCAGGCTTACTACGGGCTTCGGGGGCCTTAAGCTTACCTGGGCCTTAGTGCCGGTCCGGCCTACGGAAACGGGTCGTGACAGGTGGTGGCCAGTGATAGTAGTCTGTGGTGGAATCAGTGATAAATGGTGATTAGTGTTAGTGACTATGATGATTAATAAATTAAAAAATATGGATTTATAAAGTTTACCGATGTCCGAAAAATATTTTGTTCGCTCAAAAATGAAAAGTTATTTTCCTTAAAAAATGACTTAATTTAAAAATGACTAATTTAATATACTATTGATCAAGAAAAATATTTTTTATTGATTTTATTTTCTTAAATATCCTAAACGAATTGAAAAAAATAAAAATATGGATTTATAAAGTTTACCGATGTCCGAAAAATATTTTGTTCGCTCAAAAATGAAAAGTTATTTTCCTTAAAAAATGACTTAATTTTTCTTTGATCAAGAAAATATTTTTTATTGATTTATTTTTTAAATATCCTAAACAATTGAAAAATTGTGAAAAATATTTATATACAGATTATTTTACAGAAATAAATAGGTCTGAACGCCTCATCCACTTCCGTCTTAGTTGGCCTCCTGATCTAAACATCATTGGGTCCCAAGTTAAACATTTAAAAATGGATAAACTGACAACGAATCCTCGGTCCTATTCCACATACAAATACAAAAGTTAAACAAACATGAAACACGCGCCACCTACACTTGCTGCGACCCACACATGTCTGTCAACCATCGTCATTGTCAACACTAATCTTCTATTTTTAGTAATATCCCAATCCCAACTCACTATACGCCCCGACCGTTTCAAACCCAGAAAAAACCATTTCCATCTCCAGTCACCTCTCTCTTTCAAAACTTTCTAATTGCCTATTACCTGTGTGATAATTTGCCTAAAAGAAACCAGTCTCTTTAAACTGTAAATATCACTATGACTTCAAGGGAGGAAGGTGACGATGGACTTAGGAAACCGTTCCTTCATACGGGTAGTTGGTATAAAATGGGCTCGAGGCAATCCAGCATCATGGGCTCCTCCACCCAGATCCGCGATGGTGCGGTTTCTGTCGTCCTCTGTGTCCTCATCGTCGCTTTGGGCCCTATCCAATTTGGTTTTACCGTAAGATATCGGCACTCTTTAATTTTCATTATTCCCATTTTAATATCAGTTGGATTGATTCTGAATTTTTTGTATTTCGTATTATAGTGTGGATATTCTTCGCCTACGCAAGCAGAGATCATCAAAGATCTTAAACTCTCTATTTCAGAGGTTAGACTAATTGGATTTTTATTCTGATTTTGAATCGCTCAATGGTTTTGTTCTTTCTGGCTTAAATTTGACTTTATTGTTTGTGTAGTTTTCTCTGTTTGGCTCTTTATCGAATGTTGGTGCTATGGTTGGAGCTATTGCTAGTGGTCAGATTGCAGAGTATATGGGCCGAAAAGGGGTATAATATCATTATATGGTCATTTCTAATAATGATGGTGGTAGTTTTAGTTATTTTCATAATTTGAAGGAGTGGAATAACAAATCATAGACGTGAAAGAAATGGGTGCATGTTTTTGTTTAACCAATGGATTGCCACATTTTTCTTTTATTTCAAATTGCAGTCTCTGATGATTGCTGCGATTCCTAATGTAATTGGATGGTTAAGCATATCGTTTGCCAAAGTAAGTGATGAATTGATTCTTGTGGACTTGTTTGTTTGTCTGTGTTTCTTGTTTGGGCGTGCCACTGAGTAATTTCTACTGCTTTGTAGGATTCCTCATTTTTATTCTTGGGAAGGTTGTTGGAAGGGTTTGGTGTTGGTATAATCTCGTACACGGTAAGCGTACCTTCAGCATATTATATATTTTCCCTTGTAGCATTCCATAGATGTGTAATGGCCTTGCTCTAAACTGGCTCCAACTAACTTCTTATTTTAGAGCACAACCACGGCCCAAAATGGAGTTAGTTGGATAGTAACTAGTTAGGCTGTATAATTCATTTAAACTTCTTATTAACTGCACCTGTATAAATCATTTAAACTTCTTATTAACTGGTGTGGTATAGGTTTCTAAGGTGCTCAAGCTAGCACCTCAAATGGTGCAGGTGTTACAAGATGAATGGTATTATTGGAATTAGATTCTTAAAAAATTATTGGGATTCATTTCTTCTAGGTACCAGTATATATAGCTGAGATATCGCCTCAGAACATGAGAGGAAGCCTTGGATCTGTTAACCAGGTTAGTTCTGCTTACTGAATAAGTTAATTAAATTTATGCTTATAAATTTCAGCTCACGATTATTTAGTGCCATTACTTGACAGATTAATTGAGTTAATTTCTTTATTGAATAGCTTTCAGTTACTCTTGGAATAATGTTGGCTTATCTATTAGGACTTTTTATGCACTGGAGGCTGCTTGCAGTGTTAGGTAAGCTCCTAAGAAATCCCTATTCGGCCTTGTATTGCTGCAGACAAAAAGTCAAATGATATTTGGATAAACATTGTTTATGGTTCACATTTGAGCAATAGTGATTATTGATGTTGGCCAGTGAAGTTTGTGTGTAGGAAAGGAAATTACATGTTTCTAACCTTCTTCAAATGAAAAAAGCCTTATCAGACCAAAGAAAAAAAATGGAAAAGAATCACTTTTAAAATAAACAAGTTCCTATTGTTTTCTTGATGCAGTACATTGTCCTATTGACTTATGCAAGTTTTGGAAACTTCCTTTCCATATTCATCAACTCAACTGAATATTTGCCATTGGTTCAATAATTTGATTAATGGATGGGTTTAATTGATGTATACACTTTGATTTGCAGGAATTTTGCCCTGCACAATATTAATACCTGGCCTCTTTTTCATTCCAGAGTCTCCTCGATGGCTGGTTAGTTCATGTAATTAATGTTGTTGCATTTTCATATGGCCAATAGAAAAAACAAAATCCTAACATTTAAGTGAATTTTCAATTTTGTACTATTCTATTAATTTTATCAGCCTGACCTAATTTTGAGAAATTGATTTCCAGTTTGTCATCTGCTCATAATTGAATCCAAGAAAAAGGGGACCTAGTTATTTATTAGAATATAAAAGTAAATTTTAATAATCTTTTTCCTTTCCCCTCTACCTTACTTCTCTCTCTCATTCCTATCTCGAGTGAATTTTCTTTAAAAACTCAACAAGGCTAAAATTGAGTGGTCATAGATGACATCTAATTTGACATGCCAAAGTGTGTGCACTTTTACTGGTCTAAAACTGAAAAATCCCTTTTGTTGATGTTTAAAATTTCTCGTTGGTCTGGAACTGAACCCTCTGTATCTGTATGTTTCCACAGATATTGAGCCATGTCTCTACCAGCATTTGCACAATTTGGCAAACAATCTTCTACTACTGTCGCACACGTCTAAATTACATTCTTCCTTACACAACTCTACTGCCCCAACTCCTCCACCTTTTCTCTCTATCTCCAACAATCATTAGGAAATGAAATCGAGCGATGATTTGTTTATAGAAGAGAGAAAAATAAATATATAAACCCACTTGGCAATTTTAAAAATGTGTAGTGAATCACATGGAAAAAGCTTTTTCTGAGTTTTGGAAAAAGCTTTTTCTGAGTTTTAGCATTATGATATTATATAGGGATGATTTCTAATTGGTGTTTGAATTTTGACAGTTTTTCTATTTCAGTATTTTTACTTTATATTTTATCAATTAACTGTCAACACAATCCTTTTCTTTTGTTCAATTTACTGTATTTGGATAGAATATTTTGCTGGAAAATTAAAATAGACAATTATACTCAATAAATAAATAGCACACGGTAAACGTTCATTGAATTTATCTCTCTTTTTTCATTTTTGAACTTTTTATTGTCTTATATCTCTTCTTTTTTTTTAAAAAAAAAGAATCTCAAAAATTCCTTATGATTTTCTTTCTATTTCAATAAATAAATAGCACACGGTAAACGTTCATTGAATTTATCTCTCTTTTTTCATTTTTGAACTTTTTATTGTCTTATATCTCTTCTTTTTTTTTTAAAAAAAAGAATCTCAAAAATTCCTTATGATTTTCTTTCTATTTCAAATGAGTAAAAATGGGAGGGAATGAAATAAGATAGAGAAGTGACTATCTAGAGAATGAATGAAGTCTAAGAATGTGATAAAATAATTCATTTTGATTTGACGATAAGAAGTTTTGGATGAATGCATTTAATTGTAAAAAATTTGTTAGTTCAGATACTTGAAATAAAGTTAAGGCACTGAAATAGAAAAAAAAAAAAAAAATCACAATTTTGTAAGTATACCTATAAGAAACTCTTTTTTGGATGTTTGTGGTCCTTTCATCTATGGGCCTTACCACTACCAAACTAAATGAATTGAAGGAAGATTCTTGCCAACACTAAGTGTAGGAACTTGCTTCATGCACTCAACCAACGGCTGAATCATATATTTTAAAAAATTTATTGATATGACTTATTTTCCCTTCTTTCTTTTCAATGAAAAAAAAACCCCACTCATATCAGTTTTTCCCTACATGTTATTTCCATATTAACATGTTATATACACTAGGTGTAGGTAAGTATTTCTTATGCATTGATTTCTTGCAGTTTCAGACACACTCTAGAATTATCCTAAACATCCCAAATCCTCACCATCAGATATCCATGTTCACAACCACCCTAAAGCTAAGTAGCATAGAAACGAAAACAAGAAATGGATGTGATAAGAAATGGAAATGGGGAAATGGCATTTTTCAAAAATATTGGAAATGGGAATGTGTAAATATAAAAAATATTGAGCCATTTTTATATTAAAATTCCAATTTCGTATTTCTATTTTCAGGCATATAACCTACTATGGGACATACCTAACTATGAACAAAATCATTCAGTGTACATCTCAGCTCCAAATTATCTGAGACTGAAACGTCTTGTTTAAGCACAATGCACGTAAGACTTCACAAACCCCACTTCTCTTTTTCCATCATTTAGCAAACGCAAAAGCAGAAAAGAATAGATGAAAACAGCAAAAGCTCTGTAAGTATGGTGGGTTGTGTTTAATCCATAAAAGAAACTGAAAAAAAAGACCTGAATTTACAATAAAGAAAGCTTTGCATAGGTTAGATCTGACTTGCATCTGCCTTTGCACTAGTCTCTTTTGCGCGCTTTTGCTTCAATTTTTTGGTGCTTGTTCTTGATTCAAAAGCATAGGTTTCAATTTTTTTTTTTTCTTTTGATTTAAGCAGCAGATTGGAAGGAACACGTTTCAAATTTTGCAAAATTACAAAAACAGGATTGAAACCTTTTGAGCCTGTTTTCCAAACATTTCTGTTTCTGAAATGTTCCGGAAATGCAAAACAGAACCTCATCAACAATGTTTGCTGTGCTGCCTAGATCTTCAGTGAACTCCTCATTTTGCCCTTTTCTCTCCTCTTCCATGGATCATTGACATGACCCCCTTATGAGAAGAATTAGAACTGGGTTCGTCAAATTTTTAAAAGCATTAGGATCAGTATTTTCTCTTACAACTTGGTTTCTTGCTACTGAGCCAAGGCTCATTAAAGCTTCATTAGCATAGCTGGAGAGGAAAAAAGTAAAGAAAGAGGAAGAGTGGTGCGAGGGGGTGATGGGGGAGAAGGATTGAGAGGAGGGGTGGGGGGAAGGAAAAGGATAATAAAAGTTATTTCAAAATTATTTTTTATTCTAATCAGCATTAAAAGTTTTATTTCTCTATTCAATTTTGACCATTTGGATAAATTTGCAACTTGAAAATTCAAATTAGGCTAAAGATGACAAAATTAAAAGGATTGGATAATTAAAAATTTATAAAAATTGGGTTCTTTTGGTCATTTGGCCTTTTTGTATCTCATAATATTAAATATCTGTTCATCCTCTTTCCTTTACCTTTCTATATCAGGGAAAGGCAGTTTGTGAAAGCTGGATTTTTTGGTCATTTGGCATTCTTATATCTCATAATGTTGTCAAATTTCTCTTCATCCTCTTTTTTTTCTAATTTATTTCTTTCTTTATTTGGGGATGGGCGGTAGGCCAAAATGGGGATGATGGAAGATTTTGAAGCCTCTTTGCAAGTTTTACGGGGATTTGACACAGACATTTCCGTTGAAGTGAATGAAATCAAGGTATGGATTATAGAGAATGAAACTTCTGTCTCTCTCCTTCCTTTTTTTTTTTTTTTTTTTTTTTTTTTGTTTTTTTTTTTTTTTTTTTTTTTAATTATTTCATTTAAATCAACTTTGACTCTTAGACAAATAGCAATTTTTTCACCCAAAGTAGTGGTGAAAAAAGATTCGATTGTTACAAAGGGACATGTCATATTCATCTTAAACCCTCTAAACCAGTCAGCAAAACATTCATGGATGTTTATTTTGCAAGAAGATCTGTATTTTTTTTTTTTTTTTTTTTTTTTTTAATTATTTCATTTAAATCAACTTTGACTCTTAGACAAATAGAATTTTTCAACCAAAGTAGGTGAAAAAAGATTCGATTGTTACAAAAGGACATGTTTCATATTCATCTTAAACCCTCTAAACCAAGTCAGCAACATTTCATGGATGTTTATTTTGCAGAGATCTGTATCATCATCAAGCAAAAGAGCAACAATTCGATTTGCAGAACTGAAGCGAAGAAGATATTGGTTCCCTTTGATGGTAGACCGGTTTGTTTTGGAATTCTGATTGGTTTTCTCATATTTTGTTATTTTTGAATCTTAGAACTCCCAGGGTTGATAGTAATTTATGTTGTAGGTAGGAATTGGATTACTTGTGCTCCAGCAGCTAAGTGGTATCAATGGGATTTTGTTCTATGCCAGTAACATTTTTCGAAGTGCTGGTATGACCTGCTTTTTTTCACTTTGGTATCTCATTTTATATGAAAACCACGAGAACTTGCTACTCTGGCTTATCTGCTCCTTGGATTTAGAAAGTTTTTTGAGCACCTATGTATGACAATATACAACCTGTTAGACATAATTTTAGAAATGCATAGAAGCAGTACGTTTAATAATTTGTTGTTTGCAAGGTTTTTTCATTCTCATTCTTATAATCTCCCATGTGAAGGTAATCATTTCAATGGTTGGTTTGCCATGTTGGACTATTCCGTTTGGCATCCCATGTAATCAATGATAATGTTAAAATATAAGATTGTGCGTATTAGATCACTATATCACTAGAATAAAATATTACAACTGGGAAAGTTCCTAATTTGTTGCTATTCAATGTTCTCCCTGCAAGTGGAAAGTTTCAGAATATAAAGATTACAAATTGCTCTTAATTTTGTTATAAATATTGTAGCTTCTGCAATTTTTATTGTAGCAAATGATGATGATGTTTGATAAGTGACTATAACTTTGACAGGGATCTCCTCAAGTAATGCTGCTACATTTGGGCTTGGTCTTATTCAGGTAGGATATGAGGCGGTACACTTTGAAGATATGGTTCTTCTTTGACCTTGGCATTAAGTTAAGAGTTGCTATAGCCTTAAGGTTCAATAAAGGGGGAAACTATTTTCAGAGAATGGAAATATTGTGGATTCTGCCCAATTCATTAAATATGATCTTTCTGTAGGTTCTTGCAACTGGGGTGACCACATGGTTGGTGGACAAAGCTGGTCGCCGGATTCTTCTTATCGTGAGTATCTTTTTTCAAATTTGGCGATTTAATGGAAAGAAAACATCTCTTTTGGGAATGATCAAAGGTGAATACCACAGATGTAGTCCTTAAACTTGGTATGTTTTACAAATAGGTTCTAAATTTTCGCATAATGAAGTCAACAAACATATTCTGTTCTAAAATTTGATGCAGTTCAGTCCTAGAACTTTTGAATTTTTTTTTTCCTTTTCTTTTTTTCCACTCCTTTTCTTTTCCATTTGAAAAGAGAAAGAAATAATATACTAAATTATAGGTATTAGATATTTAATTCAACAAATGATAACAAGAATTTTCCTAAGAATTATTAAAAATATTCTAACAAATTTTTGTATTTAATTATCTCCTAGTCCCAATTTTTACTTATATTTCAACTTAGATTATTCAAGATACAATAACTTTTTTATTTTTATTTGCTTCTTTTACTCAATTGAATGTATGATGAATTTTAGATTGTTATTGGTTTTTTTTTTTTAAAATCTTATGAATCTAACTTGGAAATTTGTTTTAATATTTTGAGTAAGTGTACAACTTATGGTATATGTTAAAAGCTGTAGATTCAAAGATAATTGACGAACTTGAAATGTTTTGATTTGTTTAAAAGTTCTTTTGGAAAGAAAATTAATTAAATCACTTGGTGCAGGTATCTACATCTGGAATGACTGTTAGCTTGTTGCTAGTTTCAGTTGCCTTTTATGTAGAGGTTTGTGATGTCACAAAAGCCATATATAATAATTTTTTATATAGCCTTAAATAAATGGGGGAAAAAATAGAAGCTTCAACTTTAGCGCTTCTTGTAAGTTTATCATGGACTTACTATTGCAAATTTATATATTACCTTTTCAATTTTTGCAATTCTATCAACAATCCATTTCCAAGTGAAATTAAGCCTGAATTTATTGAGGTGGCAGGTCTTAATTTGTTTGTTTTATCACATAACATGTGAAAAAGTTGATTTAATAAGACGTTTTTCAAAAAAAGCATTAATTTTAGGAAAAAGAAATGCTCAATTTTGGAGTCAGTAACATAAACTAATAAAAAAATAACAGATTTACAGCTGCCACCTTTGCAATTTAGGTTGAATTTTGCCTGAAATCAATTGGTGGTAGAATTGCAAAAATTACAAGGTGTGGCATAAAATTGCCAAAATTAAAGTTTGCAATAAAGTTACAAAAAAAGCACTAAAGTTGCAACATTTTTCTTTTTCTTTTTCTTCTTTTTTTTCTTTTGGCTAAGCCTTAGTTCTAAATAATTGTTGATTTTCCATCATTGCGGCTTTGTTTTTTGGGCAATTTCTGATGCCTTTTTATCCCTCTTCTGTATTTTTGATACCAGGATATTGTTTCAAAAGATTCCCATTTATATAGCATTATGGGAATACTGTCACTTGTGGGGCTTGTGGTATGATTTACTCTATATTTTGTGCATGCACATGCAGGTGCCTCTATTTGTGTTCTTAATGTATACTAAGAATTTTTCATTCTATTTGATGAACTGACTTTGTGTAGGCCATGGTAATTTTCTTCTCTCTTGGACTTGGAGCTATTCCTTGGATTATAATGTCGGAGGTATAAAATTTCTCTTTCTTAATCATAATTTCATAAGCATACAAAGCACTTAGTTTTTTCTGAGGTATATGGCTTGTTATGCTAAACTATTTGATACGTACAGTTGAGAGTTACTTCTTTCGGTTTTTTATTTTCATGCTGTACTATGACTCTGGAATCTAAACTAACCAAAAATTCTTGAAAATCCAAAATCTGCTGCAAAATCCTACTGTGTGTTGTGTTGGAAAAAGTTCTACTTAACCAAAAATTGAAATTAATTTGGGAAGGAGAAATACTCTGTGGAACACCCTCAGGTAAATATGAGAATGAAATGGATGTTAGACCTCACATGGACCATGCTAGTGGCATCATATAGGTTTATGAGTTCACCAATTGGTGATTGGAGTTTGTTGTAAGATGCACCCACAAAGTGAAGAACTCAAAATAGTTGCTTACAGTAATTCAGCTGCATTCTCGTTAGACCAGAGAAAGCAAGCTGAAGGTCCCACTTTGGAAGTTTTAGAGTGATGATCGCAGTTACTCTCCACTTAGGGTATTTTCTTTCTCCAATAAAGAGCTCCCAACTCAAGATATATGAATAAGATGTACACATGCTCTGGATCTGGGCAAATTTGTCTGAGTTAAATTACATTTACCAACTAGTCTGAAATTAGACCTGAACTTTAATTATTTGAACTTGAAGTCCTAAACTTTGAAGAACTATATGACATTAAAGAATCTGCTTTCCTGGGTATTGCTTCTGAACCTATTTTGTGCTGGAAAAACAAAATCAATAGTTTGGGTTCAAACCATTTCATAAACTTTAACGTAATAAATAAAATTGAATAAATGGCTGAGTTCAAACATAGTTGTTAAAGGTGTGCCTTATGCTCAAGTTTGAACTGGCACTTCAATTAGTGTCAAGCAGCAGACCTAGCAGAGGTTCATGCCTAATCACATAAGCATGGACCTTATTCCAAGTTCATGGCACCATGGAGGCGTAACTCTTTTATTCTCTGGATTCACCATTACATATAATTGAATATAGTTAATTGCCATAACGTGCTCCATTTTTGTCAAATCTACATTTCAGATTCTCCCTGTGAATATTAAGGGTCTGGCTGGTAGTGTAGCGACCTTGGCAAATTGGCTAATGTCCTGGTTGGTCACAATGACTGCAAACTTGCTGTTGAGTTGGAGCAGTGGAGGTCTCTCTTCTCTCTCTCTCTCTCTCTCTCTCTCTCTCTCTCTCCAATGCATGCAATGAACTATTTGCATTTTTTATTCAATATAAATTTTCAGTGTACCTTGTATTCATGTTATTCATTTGAATTATTTTGGATTCGACATATATATGAAAGAGGATGTGTACATGCAGATGCATTGAATGATCTCCGTGTTATTCAATGTCTAATCATAAATATAACTTGTAGTGTCCATATATTTCCCTGGGAACATTGAATAATTCATCCATAAACAGCGGCCAAATAAAAAAATTCACCCTTGAGTCTTACAATTTTTTATAACTTAAGGGCAGAATAAATCACGTATTTGGCCCATAAACAGCATATGCAAGTATGTTATACATGCACACCGAGTGTTTGCTTTGTTGTCTAATTAACCAAACTACTTTGCTCTCACAGGGACATTTACCATTTACGCAGTGGTGACTGCTTTTACAGTTGTTTTTGTGTCTCTCTGGCTTCCTGAAACCAAAGGAAGAACTCTGGAAGAAATACAATCATCCTTCAGATGAAAGTTATTGCTCAAAGCTCATGTTATCTGCTTTCAACTGAATGATGTTTTGTTTACTAAATATAACTGTATATTATAAGTTATTTCCTTTCTATACACTTGTTCATATTTTTGATCAGGCTCTATTTGGATAAGTGTTTGTTTGAAATAAGGGTGGTTTTGGATTTATATTTCATGTGTAAATTCACTACCTACGTTCATTTCAAATTTTAGTGTATTTAATATGTCATGTATGGAATGTAATCTTTTTTTTTTTTTTTTTTTTTCTCCAAAATTAGCTCAAAATGTTTTATCTGCCTTTCAACTGAATGAATGTTTTTGTTTACTAAATATAACTTGTATTATTAATAAGTTTATTTCCCTTTCTATAAACACTTGGGTTTCATATTTTTGAAATCAGGCTCTCTATAGGATAAGTGTTTTGTTTGAAATAAGGGGTTGGTTTTGGATTTTATATTTCCATGTGTAAAATTCCACTTACCTTACGTTCAATTTCCAAATTTTAGTGTATTTAATAAATGTCATGTTATGGAATGTAATCTTTTTTTTTTTTTTTTTTTTGTGTAAAATTTTTTGGATTGTTTTTCAAATTTTTATTTGGCAAACATTGTTGGCTTTTTCAACCCCCCCTCTACTAAACTTAGTACTTCGTTTTATTTTCATTTTGTACTATAAAACAATTACATAATTCTGATTTATTCAGATTTACAAATTTTTGCATATTATTTTGATGAATGGAAAAGAATGGTAATATGAGACATTGGGGTTAAATTCCAAATTGAAAGGGGACACGAGAGGAAAAAGATAGTCCCTATAATTTGTTTTTCCAAATGAAATTATAATTTATATATTATAATTTTTTTAAATCTCATTTGTCATTTTAATTAGTTTTCTTCCCAAAATGTGGTTAGAAATTTATTTATAATAGAACCTTCAATATTTTTTTTTTTTTTTTTTTTTTTGTGTAAAATTTATTTGATTGTTTTCAATTTTATTTGCAACATTGTTGGCTTTTTCACCCCTCTCTAAACTTAGTACTCGTTTATTTTCATTTTGTACTATAAAACAATTAAAATTCTGATATCAGATTTTACAAATTTTTGCATATATTGATGATGGAAAGATGGTAAATATGAGACATTGGGTTAAAATTCAATTGAAGGGGACACTGAGAAGGAAAAGATAGTCATATAATTGTTCAAAATGATATATATATATATATATATATTTTTAAATCTCATTTGTCATTTTAATTAGTTTCTCAAAATGTGGTAGAATTTATTTATATAGACCTTAATATTTTGCTTTCAGCAATGGATGGCAAGAAAAATAAATTATGCATAAAGCAGTAACATTATATGAGGTGGGTAGACTGAAAGATATTGCAAATCAGAATGTCAGTTTCCATCGTGTGGAGACTTGAGGAATTGCTTGAGAAGGCGATTGTAAACGCAGGGTCGTTCCAGGTGAACCAAGTGACCTGCCTTCTTTATGCCCTCCACTGTTGCATTCTCACCCAATTGCCTGTTATCGAAGTGTATAAGCTATTTCAGTTAATTCAATAATATAGAATAAAAATTCAATTTGAATTTTTTTTAATTTTTTATTCTATATATTTTTTATTTATTTGTTTAATAATAAATACAGTATATTCATGAATGAAATTATAGATATTATAATTATAAGTATTGGTAGGTAGGCATACTCTTTCATGTTCTGTGCAAGTTCCAACTTGAAGATTTGATCATTTTCACCCCACAGCAAATGTATTCTCTGCAAGATATATAAATAGAGTTAAACATGCATTTAATGACCCGCCATACATCAAATATAAAAACCATGAAAAGAACTATAAATCATTAATTAAGTGTGGTCTGATTTGTTTTTCGGTTATACAGAGAGTCAAACGTCTCTATTCGAGTCTTCTCGATCACAAGAATTTTCACTAATTTAGTGAGTAAATAAAAGGTTATTCTTACTGTATATCTCATAATGTTATTTCGATCTATTAGACATCCGTATGAATTTTTTTGAAAAAAAAAAAAAACTAATAGCAAAACCATTAGCTACAGACTGGAGTACCTGTTGGAATGTAGGGATGGTGGTGTCTTTGTTGCTGATGACTAATCCATCTAGAAGTTCAGCTCTTTCTTTTCTGTTGGTAAACATGACCTGTATCAATGCAATTACTGTAAGCCAACAAAACTAATAAATTGCTCAACTACTATGGTATGTCATGTTTTGTTTTTCAGTTTCTAGCTGAGTTAAATTATATTTTGTTAGTTGTATCAAACTATTTCAGTTCTATAAACAATTTGACCTGTTTTAATTTTTCTTATATGGAATTTTTTTGTGTAAATCACCGGTATTCAGACACTATAATCAAGGACCGCCTAATCCAGTTCGGAGCTTAGTCACAGTTAAGGTGTCCGGATCCTATAACTAGAGACTTCCTAATCTCGTGGAGTTTAGTCGCAGTTAAGACTGTTTGCCCCTCCTTACAAATATGTTCAGTGAGAATCGAACCCGAGAGCTCTTTCCACGTATCAAGTCTGTGGTAGTTTTACATGGAAATTTGATTTAAGTCCAAGGCATCCAATTTAACCTCTTTCTCTAGTGCAGTTTTTTGTGGCGTAGGAGGAATGATCTTCTGCCAGGTATAGCTAGGGGTATGCAAAACATCCTAACGGATCAAACCGATCCATTTCATTTGATTTAGTCAGTCTATTTGAGGGGATTCAATTTTGTCGGTTTAGTCATTTTAAACCGGAATTGTTAATGGTTCTACTTGATTTTATAAAAAATAATAAGTTAAAGCCAATTCAAAATGATCAAAGCCGATCAAAACTGGCCAAACCGACTGATTTGATTTAAGTTAATTCTGATCATGCGAATTTTATTTGGGTTCCGGTCAGAAAATTCGGTTTAATATTTTTTTAGCCTTGGTCCCTAACTATAGCCGTTATTTAATTGTTAAAACTATGAAATATTTAATAACATCGAATTTATTTATTTGTTTTCTTTCTTAACTCATACGAAAGAAATTTACAGAGAGATCACAAACTTAAAACTTTATCAAAATTGAGAAATGTATAAATTACTACAGTGCGGACTAAATTTATATTCTGTAAATCTTATACTTTTTTTTTCTTTGAGAAATATTGTGTTAATTTGATCACATTAATTTGACATTATTATTTTACATATATTTTTAATGTGTTTTATTTAATATTTTCTTTCTATTATTAATTAAATATTTAAAGCTATTTTAGAGCATAGAAATTGTTTAAAATAAATAATGTTTTGTGATAGGTGCTACTACTTAAAGCTCTACCTAACGCCATGTATTTGTCTTCCCATGAGACTCGCATGCTCGTAATCATGCAACTACTCTTTTGTTTATTTTTTTTTTTACTTAGTAAATGTCAAAATACAAATTAAAAGGCTTCATTTATTGAAAAAATTATTCTTTTAATTTTTGTAGTAAACTTTTAGAAAGGATATTCAAATATATTAATGAGGATATTTTAATAATTTAATATATAGTCTTTTAATTTTATTTTTATAGCACTACGTCATTCTTTTATTTATTTTTCCATTAAAAAATATTATATTGTTGTTCTCTCTAATTAATGCAGATACGACTTATTTAATATATAAAAACACCTAAAAAGAGTGAATTGCTATATAGTTTCTCTATTATGTTAAAAACAGACTTTTACTTTTAAAATTTAATAATATATAATCTATGGATCTTATTTTTATTGTACTACTTGATCCGTTTTCTAATGAAATATTTAATAGAAGAAGTAAATAGTTTAACAAAAATAAAATCAATAAATTTCATGATTAATTAAATTTTAAAAATAAAGCTCTTAGATTAGTGTATTTGAGTACTATCTCTATTTTCATAATATTTGTCACATTTGAAATTTTACATCATTTAAAAAAACTATTAAATTTGTCTAATTTGTAATATATTATTGAGTAAATTGACTATGTTATCCTTAATTTAATATTAATTTTGTAAAAATAATTAAATTGAAGTAATAATTATTGGTCATATATAAAGGGTAGTAAACATGGAAAAAAAGATTTTTTAATCGTTAAAACTGACGAGTATTATGAAATAGATGTAGTATAATGAATGAATTAAAAAATAATACACTCAATCTATGCAACACAAGACACGCTAATCAGTAAAATAAATAAATAAATAAATAAATAAATAACTAGAAATAGGAAAATTGCAAAACAAACCTCAAGAAAGTCTTTATGAAGGCGATCAGGGAACCAGAGTTTCTTGTGAGCAGCAACTTTAAGTAGTGCTTTAAGACCTTTAACAGAATTAGGCAACAAAAGCTCTGAGGAAGATTTGAACCCAAGCCCACTTAGTGTTGCTTCACTGATCGAGTCCGTCATAGCCAAGATGGACCCAGAAACAACCATGGCTTCTACGAACTCAGGATACAACTCAGCCATCTTAAATGCTACCATCCCTCCATAGCTAAAACCCACCACTGTACATTTCTCCACTCCTAACTTCCTTAAACCCTTCACCAATGTTTCTGCTTGAAACTTCGGTGACCGGTCCGTTTTATCGGTGATGGACCCACCAAAGAATAGAAGGTCAGGGACATAAACAGAGTATTTTTTTGTCAAAGCACCAACTTGAAATTGCCATGTAACAATACCTTCAGCTGCGAAACCGTGGATTAAAACTACAACAGGTTTGTTTGGTTTAGATAACGAAACCTGGGTCTTGTTTATTTTTTGACCTTTTTTTGCTTTCTCAACGGTTTCAACTGGCACCCAGAAGTTCATTACTGTGCCTTGCTCAACCTCTAGTGCATGTGGTTTCACACCAGCCATTTTCATTAGCCCTTGCAATACGGGCTTTTGAGCTGCTACAAGGTTCACCATCTCTCTCTCTCTCTCTCTCTGTTATTCTGTGTTATGTATGGAGAGAGTAGAGTAAATGCTTTAAATGGCGAGAAAGGTTTTAAACTATAGAGTAAAAGATGGTTTGGTGTTGGGTTGTTATCTGTTACCATTAAAGGTTGACATTTATATGTAATGGTCCTAATGGATTGTATAATTTATGGCTCGTAATCCCGCATATATATATTTTGGTGTTGGGTTTTGTTATCTTGTTACCATTAAAAGGTTGACCCATTTATATGTAATGGTCCCCTACATGGATTGTATAATTTAATGGCTTCGTTAATCCCGCAAATATAATATATAATATAATATATTTATAGTAAATATATATATATAATAATTATATATATATATTATAAGTCGGCTTTTCCCGTAGGATGGGGTCCCCCTCGAATTCCTGAATTTTTTTTATATATTGTCGGCTTTCGTAGGATGGGTCCTCGAATTCTGAATTTTTTTTTTAAACCATCGTATCCAGACTTCACCGCTCTCGCTAGGTGTGTTTAGCGAGGATCGAATGCGATAGTTCTTCTTACATGTCCAGCCTACATTACCAATTGAGCGACAACCCGTCAATTGAGTTCTGAATTCTTTAATGGTAAAATGTGTTTATTTATTTTGTCGATCTAGTTATATTTATAGAAATTAATTTACAATATTAATAATATTTATTTTCTTCTCAAAATAATTTTACAAAATTAATTTTATTTAGTTTCGATTTTTACTTATTCTAAAAGAAATAATATTGATCTCATTGTCTTCGAATCTAATTATTGACGATTTGTTTAAGAAGCCAAAAACTCAACGCAAATCACTCTTTTGATTAAATGACTTTTACTAATGGAAGTTAACTCAATACAGGTAGACTGAGTCTTTGACGAAATTTACCTGTAATATTAGAGATATTAAAATTAAAATTAAAATATATCAAATTGTAATAATCTATTTTAATCATCCATAATGATTAATTTAAATTAAAATTCAAAATTTTATGAGAATTGTAATTATTAAAAGATAAATGAAAATATATTCTTCGTGGCTTAACAACCCTTAATTTGTTGATGTGACAAAGTTTTCTTGCACGTAATCTATTTGTTTAAGGCGTTGATTTGCTATTATTTTTTAACTCTTAGCGTACATGGTTGTTTGATTTTGATCAACTGTACTGCCTACTCTGCCACCGCATATCGCTTGTAGACTTTCAATCTCTGACACTAAAAATGTGATGTATGCATCTTCCGACAATTCAATTAAAATAAACTTTTTGGTTGTTTACCTGTAAGTTTATATGTTTCCAAAATTTAGAATTGCCTACATTAAAATCCGGTCCAAAATGTCTAAATACATGTACAAACTAAAACACTCAATACTTTTTATACGTCAACTAAAACTTGAAATCCTTCAAATCTTTTTACACGAGGTGGCCACCGGTGGTCACCCTTTTTGCTTCTTTTGTTTGTTTTTTTTTTTTTTTTTAAAACAATCCTTCTGTCATCTCTTTTCCTTTTTTGTTTGTTTTTTTTAAATAATTCTCATATTTATATCTTTTATATAAATCTGAGTTATTATTATCGAAACATTGAGATTATTGAGATTTTATTATTAGATCTAATTTGAGTTATTATTATTACCATTATGATAATTTTGTTCAGGATATTTTATTATTTGAACAGTTATACAAAAAGAAGTACAGACTTATTCTCTAAAAGAAGGAAGAAATTTGAAGGTGATCATATTGAATTTGTAGAAAAACTATGGAGTCCAACAATCGCCAAGAATAACCACCAAACGACGCAAGTGTTCGCCTATGACACAAATATTATGCTTTATCAAGTCGATCTATCGATCTATTCAAGATAACACTACAATAAAAATTACCTTTAGCGACATTTTTAATATGACATTTTTTATAAATCTTGTTTTAAATAAATGAAGCAACACTTTCAATAATGTTAGTGTATGTTTTTGCCTATTATTACATTTACTTGATGATTATATAATTGTAGTTAAATAGAATAATTATTATAATATGTTTTTTTATAAATTTAGCAACATTTATCTAATTGTTATTTAATTTTAATCTATTGTGACATTTATACTAACATTTAATTCTATTATTGATCTAGAATGTTGTATAGCATCATTTAATTTTACATATCATAAAATGTTACAATAATGATATGGAATATATATTAGCCATCATTTAATTTTACATATCCATATAAATGTTACAATAATGATATGGACTATATATATATATATAGTATATATATATATATAATATATATATATAATATATATATATATATATTATTGAATTTGATATAAATTATATTTTTAATTAATTAAATTGGGATATCAAATTATTATTTTAATTTAATTAAAAATTTGGGATATCTATATTTTTTTAATTTATATAATGATTAGAAGCAACGTGCAATATTTTAAAGTGATTATTTAAAGAAAAAAATAATTATTTAAATTATGAAATAATTGTTTTTTGAGTTCACATATGAAATTAAGATAAATTTTTTTAAAAATAAAATTATAAAGCAATATTCTCGTGCATATATGTCATTAATTTTTTTTGAACTATTTTGATTTATTTTTTCATTTAGATGAACTTTTAGCGGTTAAAATTTGAAAATTTTAAAACAATAAATTTTATTTAAACTAAAATAAAATCTTACATTAATGAAATAATTAAAAAAAGGAAAACCAGTAATGTAGACATGGTAATATTTGTTCTTTTAAGTATTCTATATTTATTAATAAATAAAATCATTGTTTGCTAAAACTTGTCTTTATAATAAAATTATATAATTATATATTATATAATTAAACACTAGAAGAGGTAGGTGTGTTGCACAGTTCACTCTGTCTTGGAATCCTTATATTTATATATTATCGCGTGAAGATAGTAGTTGTCTTATATATTTTAGTTTAGTGGTTAGTGTGTTTCTTTTAATTCTTAAAGGGTTTGATTTCAAAACTAAATTGTTACATTTTTTTTTTCTTTTGCTCCATTGATTTCGGATGGAACTCAATATAGGAAAATTATTGGTGCTCTACAATAAGCATGGCCATATTATAGTTACCAGAATTAGAATCGGTGATTCGGAATCGGTTCGAATCGAAACCGAAACTGATGGGAATCAGAACCGATCCAAACCGGAGGTATACGATTCGGTTTCGGTTCTAATATTTTGGGGACCGCAAATCAGCGGTTTCAAAAATCAGTTGGAACAGGATGGAACCGCTGGTTTTTCGGCCGGTTCAAATCGGCGATTCTAGCCGTTACAAACTGTCAGCAGATTTTTTTTTTTTTAATTTTTTTGTGAAATCTCTTAGTTTCAAGGGTATTTGTAGAACCATGATTTTTTGGATTTATTATAAATAACTCATTCCATTCTATTTACAATTTCCTCACACAAAAATCTCTACTCTCTCTACTGCACTCTACTCTATATTATTCTTCTTTACTCTACAATCTCTCTAATTTTCATTCACAATTTATTGTGAATTAATTTATTCAAATTCCAATCTCTAATTATTCTCAGACAATTTATTGTTGAATTAAATTTTTATTCAAAATTACCAATCTCTAATTTATTCTCCTCTAATTTTTTTTGTTTCAATTTTCCAAATATGATTAATTAATTTTTCATATAATGGGCAATGGGAGGAAAACTGCAAATTCCTGTTAAAGGGCCAAGGGAAAAGATTGGAGAAAACAATATTCATCGGAGAAACACAATATTCATCTATCCCTACAAACGACATCTTCGATTTCACTCCCAACCAATTTAATTTTGAGGGATATCCAAATGAAAATATGAAAATCCAACTCAAGAATATGAATTTAATAATAAGGAATTACAATAAGAGGAAGAGAAAGAGCAAGAGCAAAGTACACAACTTCTTCAAAGAGTAAGATAAAGTTCTGACATATTCGCCATTCATTTCACGATAAAATTCAAAGGTAACAAAATATTCAATGTTTTTGCAATTATTGTGGAAAATCTTATAAATTTAAACAATCGGGCGGCTATGGATCATTTTAGAAGCATTTGGAGACAAAACATCCAACAAAAACAACAAAAATAGAGTTGAAATTCGGTCCTCAAACACAAATTCTGGGGTTACGCATCTTCTAACATTTCTTTATTTCAATATTTTAGAAAAAAAAAAAACAAAGAAAAAGAAAAAAAAATTTAGCAAAACATGAATTTCTATGGAACAATTTTAATCTTTTTAGTTTTTGGTTTGAAAAAAGGTAGGTTTAATCAATATTGTCCAATTTAATCAATATTGTCAAAAAGCTTTAAATCCTTCTGCTAAAAGAGTGCCAAGAAATACTGTAAAACGAACTATTATTTCTTTATATAAAATAGGAAAAAAGAGCTAGAACTGTTATTTTCTGAAATGAAAATTCGTGTTTCAATTTATTGTGATATTTGGAGTGATCATTGGCAAATGCATTCTTATATGGGCATTGCATGTCATTGGATTAATAACGATTGGAAAATTCAAAAAAGAATTATTGCATTTCGTGCTTTTGATGATAAACATACTGCAAATAATATTTATAGAATAATTGTTTCAATTTTGTTTCAATTTTAGGATGAATATAAGTTTGACAAAAAAATTTTTTTTTTAATTCCAATTTGATAATGCTCCTTGCCTACACACTAAATCAATTATTGAACTTAAAAATATTCGTGAACCAAATATTGGTGAAAAATTTTTTCAGATAAGATGTGCTTGCCATGTTTTAAATTTATGTGTACAAGATAGTTTAAAATTTCTTGAATCTTATATTTCTCCAATTAGAAAAGCTATTTCATATTTATGGGGACATCCCCAAGTGATGAAAAGTTAGACTAAATTTTGTAAGAAAAATAATAAAAGACTAAAACGTTTTCCAAGGGATATTCCAACTCATTGGAATTCAACATATAAATTATTAAACGAATCTTTTTCGTATAAAGAATTATTGTGCATTTTTGTTACTAATAATATTGAAGAAATTAATTTATATCCATAAAATTGGGATATTCATGCAAAAATTTTAGATATTTTAAAAATTTTTAATGATGCTACCTATAAATTTAGTGGGGTTTATTATCCCCCCACATCTCATTTATTTTTGCCTATGATGCATTAATATTGCGAAGTGCACGTCCAAGAATTTGAAAATGATTTGTATATTACAAGATTGTGTTTTTTCAATGTAAAAAAATAATTATCTTATTTTAAAAAATATACCACCCCTCATTCTTGTTGCTTGTGTATTGTACTTGATCCTAGATGTAAAATTGGAAGTTTTATCAGTAATATTTGACCATTTTATTCATGAATTATTAAATCTTGATATAAAAAATAGTGTTTTAATATAAATGTCTAGTATTATATAAAGTAGATAAAAATATTGTAGGAATTTATATAGTGAATTGTCAATTTTCTAGTCATTCAACTTCTAAATTCTTCGTCAATTCAATTAACCAAACAATTTCCAAACTGAAAGGGTAAGTTTTGGTATTGCTGAACGCCATTTTTATATTAAAGACAAAAAAAACCCAGGGAATCCGATTTCTTTTTCTTGAATTTACGATAATTATCTAACCATTTTTTTTCGAGTTTGGTTGATAATTATACCAAATAATAAATTTTCAATTTTTAGATTGGTTGGAGTCGTCAAGCCAATACACATTTTCCAATACCTTTCTCTCAATTCCAAAACAAGTTTTACCAGCTCCGGTTTCCACTGTTGCGGTTGAACAAGCTTTAGTCAAGCAGAAAAACATATTTCAAATAAACACGATCTCGTGTATGACACCCGAATTCCACCTAGAAGCACCAATCATACGTGCGATGAATTGGAGCAAGGCCCCAACAAGAGCCACAAGAAAATTCTCAAGAAAATGAAGAGTGTTACTATTGATCTTTATGTGTGGGTCCTCAACAGGGAACATCAACCCGGTGTAAGGAAATAGCGAATAGGCAAAAGGGTGAAATTGGTACAGAGATAAAGTAATGCAACTACGTAGGATTTTAATTCCTCTAAAACCCTAAGAAAGATACGTATGGCAACTTATTTTTTTACTAAAAAATTAAGTTTCAAAGCCCTTTTTTTAAAAAAACAAAAAATTAAATTCCAACTCCCTTTTAAACCAAAAAACAAATTTTAGTTGATGAATTTTTTTTTTAAAAAAAAAATTTAAAGTTTCAAATCTTTGTTTTAAAAAAATTAACAATTTAATTCAAGCATTTTTTAACCGTGTATTTTTTTAGAATTATATTTTAACAAATTTTTTAAATTTTTAAATTTTGTTAAAATACGGTCTTCCAATAAATTTACAATTTAAAATTTATGCCGATCGCTGAAAAAACTTGGTAAGAGAACTGGCTAAGAACCGATCGATGTTAGAACCGGAACTGTGTCGGCTTCAAACTTAGAATCGGGAACTGAAATTTTCGTGATCTTATTCCGATTCCAAATCTTTTGGACCGAAACTGTCGGCCATCTGTCTGGACACACCCATTTCCAATTCTCCGTTTCTCTTGATGTGGCTCACTAACGGACAAAAATTCGCCAACCACCTAAAAAGAGGATAGCAACCGTCTAATCGAAAGGACATCACATCCCTTTTTTCTATTTTTTAATATAAATTATATAATATATTATATATATTATATTAGTTATATTATAATATTATATATATTATACTAGTATGATTATACAAAATGCACACACACAGTAACCTAATGTCACATTTTTTTTATTTTTTGCGAAATAAATGCACTGTTGTATAAAAAGATTACCTAAGCTGTAAAAATTTACCTGCACTTTTTCAGATTCTCTTCCCTGCTATGGATCCTTTCTTGGCCACTATGCCCCCCGATTCCCTATAGGAGCGAAAGTAGCTTTGCCTGGTGATCCCTAGGTTGCCAGCATTGCCCGGTTTCCTCCCGTCGCGCCGCTTGCCGCCAGCAAAAATTGATGAAGGTTTCAAGTAAGTTTCTTATAGAAAAACATTATTTGACTCTAGAGATATCTAGTAATTATGAGAAAGAAAAAAAATTTTGTTTTCCAAGGGCAATCCGGACAAAACCAGTAAAGCGCCCCTTTTATCTTCACACGGAGCGGAAGCGCAGCGTGTGGAACGGACGAGAGGTTTATATAAAAAAAAAATAATAATACTATACACTTTCAAAAAAAAAAAAAAAAAACACCCAACAAAA